>JABUQX010107766.1:2500-31992 GCA_015478945.1 Trachelipus rathkii
TCCAAGAAGATGTCTTGAGTTAAGTAATCTATATATAATTTATAGAGGACAAGATTTTTATTAGATAAAATTAAGAGTTACTTTTCCCTAATTAATAGAGTTGATTATAGCGGAATGTAATCTATATGAATCATTTTTTATTGTCCTATTGGAATTAATAAGAGTTAGAGAATTTAGTGCTATTATAATATATGTGAATTAGTTTTGATTTGTTATATTTCTTTATTATAGTATTTACTATGGGTTAAAAAAAATCTTTTTTTAAATATATATTGGATACTAATACTAGATGATAATGTATATTATAGCTAAGAGATAATTATTATAAGTAAGATGGAAGTTTGTAGATGTTGGCCAGGATTTCACTCATTAGTGTGTTAAGGACATTAAGCGATTATAGACTGAGTTTTATAATTAGATGACATTTGTGTATTGTGGAGAGAGATGACTGAAGACGAGAAAAATTGCACACGCATTATGATGCAATATATTCTTTTTGATGTATATTTTTCTAACTATTGAAAAAATTAAATTCGCTTTTGATTTAGTAATTCAAATGAAACGAAACTGGAAACAAATCTTATTTAGGTTGTATAGACTTGCTGTTAATTCTCATTAGATAAAAGAAGTAGTATATTTTAATAAGTTGGAATGAGGTTAGTACCAGTTATGGGTAAATGAATAGTCCAATAAGTTAACTATTATATCTATTCATTATTTTATTCAAACATGTTTTTTATCATATAATTTCATGATGAATAGAATTGAGTAATTAGTTTACAGTGACATTTAAATAATTCTCTAAATTTATGTAATTATATATTATATATTATAATTAGTTTATAGTAAATAAATAGTACCTAAATGAAAACTTCATCCAGTTGATCTCCGCAGTATTCATACTACCTTTCGGTCCTTAAATAATAATTACTTATTTTATTTGAGTGCCTGTATCAAGTATATTTAATTGAAAACGCCTATATTTTGTTATGAGAAGATAATTAAACAATATTGATATATTTATGAGATATATTACCTATGCTGACATTGAATCTGAAGTTTGAAACGATATTTCTAAATAAATTATATTAATTTATATGATTCAATTCTTATAAGAGGTATCGGTTTCTATGCTATTAACATACTGGACTATTTAAGATGTAAAGTTTAGTTCTAATTGAGAGTCGGTAAAGTCATTCGCCATTGCTTATAACTTAAACTACATACAATTACTCAATTTTACATAAGAGGGTGAATTCCATGTATACTTATAATGAATAATAAATATATATCTATATATTTATGTTTGTTTATTAATATCAAAGTATATTTTGTATACTCTAAATTTTTTTCAGTGCTGTATATGTATATATATTTGTACTACTTACATTTTTGGCACACTTCCAAACAGTCGCTCGTTGGAATGTTGTCGATGTGACTAATAAGGAGATTGAATATTTTAATAACGACCTCTAATTTAAGTAAGAGACAGTGTAATAAACGTTGAGAGCTGAGTATGCTCGTCAGATTTCTATCTGCAATGAGATGTTGTGAAAGGATTTGATTAGTGTATATTAAAGTTATATATTAGAAACTATCGAAAGAAAACAGTACAAGAGATTACTATTTTGAATATAAATGAATTAGATGGAGAATTAATGAGAATTTTATCAAATAAGTGTTTTTCTGCATGATGTTATTTTCAGTTTTTTCGTGTAATAGTATATTTATTATAAGATATTTTCTACTTCAATATGCCAAAAATTGAATAATAATAGCATAAACAGTTATAAAGTATAATATGTTCTATTAAATCATATCGTTTATAAGCATAACATGTATATCGCAAAAGAAATATACTTGTGAGGAGTTGAATAATTAAATGTCAACAGACCGGTTTAACATTTAAAATATTTAAATTGTCACGACAAAAATTTCAGCTGATCAGAAAATGGTGATAAGATTATACTGGACAAACACCGAAATGCTTTGAAGTTCAAAGCTGGTTTTTCCTGAATATCAATTCTCAAATATAATTCAATAGTTTCACATGCTATAATTTATCTCTCTATTTGTTATTTTTTATGTAGGGTTTACTCGTCTTTAACACTGGATCTTTTAGAGCCGTAGATTATCGGTATGTGAAAAGGGAATTTATAAAATATATTTTTAATGTAATTAAGTGATGATAGATTTAAACTAATTATTAAGTTTCTAATTAAAAAGATTAACTAATTAATTTGTTATGTAATAATATTATAATAATATTATTATATATATCAAAGTCCTCCATCTTCATCCATTTGTCTTTCAATCTTTTTTTTTTTTATTGCTACCCTCTCTACTTCAATCCCACATAGTACATGTTAATATATATAATAATATATTTTAATATATATTATATATTATTAATATTTATATTATATATAATTAATAATAATATATATATTATAATTTTAATATATAATATATAATATATATATTATATATATATATATATAATATATATAATATATATTATATATTTATAATAATATAATTAATAATATATATTATATTAAATTATATTATATATATATTATATATATATATATATAATTTTATTTATATATAATATATAATATCTATATATTATATATATATATATAGATATAATATGATATAATATAGTATAATAATTATATCTATTTAATATAATATATTAAATAATTAATAATTGGTGGAGATATATTAAATATATATAATATATATAACTATATATATATATAGTACTATATATATATACTAATAAGTACAATTTTAAAATGCCTAATAAAAAATTTACCAGCTATAATAATTATATATTAAATGTGAAATTTAAAAATATATATAATAATATTATATAAATATTATTCAATTATTTTAATATTTTTAGGAGATGGAACTGGATATTTATTTCAAATATTCGGAAATGTAATGTTAATGCGCTATTTTCCTAAATTAAGCACTTATTAAAACGGTATTTTTATATATAAATTTTTTTCTCTTTTAGGTATTGTGTGAAAACATTTACAGGGCATCGAGAATGGGTAAGAATGGTTCGAATAAATAACGATGGATCATTAATAGCTTCATGTTCAAATGATCAGAGTTAAAGACGCAACAAAGTTATTTTTACTTTTTTTTTTTCATTTTGCAAATTCGAAGAGCGTTGAGATGGAGGAAAGACAGAAAAGTATTAATGTATTAGATAATTTTTGTATATTTTATTAATATAATTCTGCGACTTATTTATTTACACATTTTTATCTAACTACATAAAAAATTATATATACTACTCTGTTTTTAAAAGACTTTTTGAGTATAATTATATTATTAAGTAAATAAAAGGTAGTATTCGGAACAACGCTATACAAGCCCTGAAAATATGATGTTGATCGGATAAGTGGAAATATATATATAATAATTTCACGAATGATTGGTCAGACTTAATGTTTGAAAGTGGAAATATTGATATATTATTTTTCTATATTCGAGCAACATAATATGTTAGGATTTGTAATAGTTGGGCGAGATAATCCTTTTATTAACTTACATTATATTTATATAATACTCACTTCGTTTTTGTTTTCCAGAAAAGAATTTTTTAAATTCTTTTCAAGGACAAATCAAAACTAATGCACATATAAAGAATCTATTTAAGTAATATAAATGGTGCTCTCGCTAATATGAAACATATACCTAAAAAAAATATAATTATCACATACCAAATCGACATCCAAAAGATAAAAATTATCAGTATTTTCAATTAAAATTATGACTACATTGGGTTTGGAATTTGGACACTCTGAGCACAAAACTCAAATCGGGAAGGAGTATTTCTGTACTCTATTTTAGGATAAATGGATTCCTATTTCGTAATAAATCTATTCAAAGTATGAGAAAGCTATATTTCGGGAAAATCTGAAGTTTATTTACGAGATGTCAAAAACATGGGTTTTGAAAAATTGAAAAATTCTGAAAGAAATAGATACACAAAAAAAACAATCGGAAAAAATATCGATGCAAAAAAAGCTACATATTTGGTGTTTATATAGTCAAAATCGCATGATAATTCGAATTTGGATTGTTTATTTTAGGTGGGGTGAAAATGGGGGTCAGCCTCAGGCCAAAATTGGATCTTGCCCTAAAGTCATAATGTGTTGAGGAGGTTGAAATATATTATAAAACCAATCTCTAGGCGCCTTTACAGACGAAGTCTGAGAGTAGAGTTCAAATTTAGAAGTAGGTGAGAGACTTTATATTTTTATTTAGATTTTGTAGTAGAAAAGCTGTGGGAGGGAATAAAAAAGAGCAGGAAGTATTATTGCAGTTTCTAAGAAGAAATTAACTTTCAATATATTGAGGAACAGATTTTGAAATATACCGAAATAGAATATAACTACTGTTAGTTTCTAGAGTTTGAAAACGATGGTCACTACGGCGTTTAGTGAGGCTTAGAGGTTTAAACCCCCTGATATTATTTAGTTAAACTAGGAAAATTTTTGATGTCATGAGTCTCTCAACTAATTTCAATTTATAAGAATAATAAAAATAATAAACAAAGCAAATTATGGGTATATATTTATAGGATTGAGGAAAACATATTTTTGTTTCGTGAAGATTTCTTAGGTTTAGTGACTGTTGAAAGCATAAATGGAGAATCTCAAGTGGAGGCAACAGAACGAAGGTTGAAATAAATAGTGAATCTGATTGGACAACGATAAGATGGTGCAGCAGCAATGAAGAAAAGGTTTGAAAGAGTTCAACCTGTAGAAAACAAATATATCCAATAGAATTACATTTTCATTGTTGTTCATATTCATATGAAGTAGAACTAGTTTTGTATCGAATCCGAGTCCCGGAATAGGGGACTCGGCCAATTTTGGCTGACTCGGATTCGGTTATATTCAGCAGAGTACATGGCCGAGTCCAACAAAAAGTAACATGTGCCTAAAATATTTTAACCACTTTTCTCTTGCAACGGTTTTTGTTAATTATATGCACAGAACTGGCGAGGCAATTGTATGTGCAGCATATTTGCCTGGTGCAACAGTCATATTCCACTACATATGCAGATGTATATTATGAAATAACGTCAAATAATAATAACTTTTATTAGAAAATAAAAATGTAATAATTAAAGAAAGGGATTTTAATTTTTAAGTTGTGCTTGTTATAAAAAATAAGTCGTAAGTTTTATTCCTAATGAAACTGATAACCAATCGTATGTTCACTTGTTTTGCCAATGATGGAAAAATTAAAATACTGAAGCACCTACAGACGAGTTGCCCTAATTGAGCTCTCATTTCTGTAGAATAAATCAAGGTTATATATTGGGAGAGTGCACAAAAAGCAGAATTCTTAAATAAATAGTATCTGTTAGTGTAAAAGACTGGATATAAAAATAATATTTGCTTGTAACTAGAGATGTCTTTCGATAAATTGAAATTATTACATTTATAATTTTAAATTTTAGTGTTTGAATAATTTAAATAAGCTTAACATATATGAATATCTATCTATTCCAGCAACAACTTCAGATGTAGAAAGACTTTTTTTAATCTGTACGGTCGGAAATGAGTATATGTCTGACATCTCGAAGTCTGGGTTGTAGCTTTACACATAGACAACATATGAGTTGGATTAATTCTTTTTATAATTGTCAACTAAACTAGATATGAATTTTTTGTAATTAAACTAAAATTGTTTATTATGTTCCAAATCGCAATTACCAATTGAATTTACCTTTCTGACATTTTTTGTTTCTGTATATTACAGTTTAAGAGGGGTTGTATACAATAATATTTCTTTTAAACTTCTTTTGAATGCGATGTAAAGTTTGTAGCATTTAAACTGAAATCAAAATAAGCATCTTAAGCTGTAATTATAGCTGCAGTGGGTAGCAATAACTATTTGAAACGAAGCGACCTTCATAGATTTTTTTTCAACCTACTTATACAAGATAATAAAAAAAAACAACCAGAAACGGATTAGGAAGTATTTAGTTTCTTCCATAGTTTATACCAGTTCGTGGTAAATTCAATTAAAAAAAATTTGATTTTCGTGAAGTCACATATGATAATTATCAGTAACTTTTAAAAAATTAATTCGATCAATATAAAATTAGCAACAGTTAGCAACACTAAATATCTTACATATAAAGAAAGCAGCATAGGAGTCACATATGTTGAGAATCGTCCCAAGAAGAGCAGGACCATATCCATTTTTTGAAGTCAAGCTTCTGGGTAACGTGACCACAATTTAAAAGAACAAGAACTAGGGTCACGAGACCAATATAAAAAAGAATGAAATATAAGACAAGCACCCCGCGGCGTCCCAGGTGCCTCCAACTATAACAACCGCAACACGCATACCACTCAGGGTCAAATAACCCCACTATGAACGAACACTAACGCAACATGGGGGTCACCGCCAACTAACCCCCCAATCTACATCAACGACACACACGCACAACAAGCAGAACGCCAAATTTAAAGCCACCGAAAATATAAGTATATACCAACTTCCATTCGAGTTTACAGCCACGTCCTGAGCCTTTCACATACACCAATTCCCACTACTACCTCTATATATCACCTACTCACATACCTCACTACTCACATCCACTACCTCTTCATGACTCATATCACTACTCAATCACCCTCACTATTAATATCTACTTTATATTAATATATATCTAATTAATAACCTCATATAATTAAAGTATCTTATTACTATCATCATTAATACTTATATTAATATATATACTCCACTACTACCCTCACTAACCTACCTATCCCACACCCTACCCCTCACCTCACCTATCCTACTTCCTAACTCAGTTCACATACCGCCCACTCCACACTCGCATTCACCCGCAAAGCTCAAACTAGTGTCCGTTCGAATACATGTAAAGAAAAAAGAAACTGACAATATGTACAGCAAGTAACTGGGTTCAAACTGATGACCTACATATATAAAAAAGAAAAAAAGCAGCTGGGTTACGCTGACCCCATTATAAAGAATAAGCAACTGGGGTAACGCGAAACCATTATAAAGAAAAAAATGGGTGAAGTGACTCCAATGTAAAGAACAAGACACTTACAATATAAAGAAATAAGAACCAGCAACTGGGGTCACGTAACCCCATAATATAATGAACCAGCAACTGGGGTCACCTAACAACCCCTATACAGAACAAGCAACTGGGGTACCGTACTACACAATATAAGAAAAGTCACATAGGGTGTCACGATAGAAACCCCAATATAAATAAACAAGAAACGAAAAATATAAGGAACAGAGCACTGGGGTCCGGTGTCCCTCAAAATAATATAAAGAACCAGAAAACTGTAAGGAGTCCAAATAACCCCAATCTGAAGAACAAGCAAATGGGGTCCGTAACCCAATATCAACGAACAAGCAACCAGCATAAGCCTAAAAATTTAAACACTCGGAAAAGTACATTAAATGCCTTTACGAGTTTAGATGTGCCCATTATATAAAATATTATATATAAATATTTTAATATATATATTTAATATATATATATAATAAAGTATATTATATTATATTAATATATATATATATATATATTATATTATATTATATAATTTATTTATCCCCATGTCTGCAACTGAGCCCATATTAGAACAAGCACTAGTTCACGTGATAACATAGTAAAGAAAAAAGAGAACTGACAATATGTAAGCAAGTAACTGGGTTACACGTGACCTCAATATAAAGAAAAAGCAATTGGGGTTACGTTGAAAAAACCCCCCAATTTCTTTTTATTTATAATTTAAAAAAAAAAAAAGAACATGGAGCAGTGGTTAACGCAACCATTAGAAAAGAAAAAAAATTGAGTGGGTGAGTGACTCCAAAATGTTAAATAGAACAATGAAAACTTACAGTATAAAAGAACAAACAGCTGGGGTCATCTAACCTAATATAAAAGAAACCAGCAACTGGGTCAACCTTACCCAATTAAGAAGAACAGCAACTTGGGTAAACGGTGACCACAATATAAAAGAACAAGCAACTAGTGTACAACGAGACCCCATAATATATAAAAAACAAAACCTTTGAAAAATTAATAAGGAACAAGCATCTAGAGGGGGTCAGTGTGGTCCATCATAAAGATACAGACGAAACTAGGGATCAAATACCCAATAATGAAGAACAAGACAGATATGAGGGTCACGTAACCCAATAATCAAAGAGACAAGCAAACAGTCATGAAAGCCTAAAATTTTAAAGAACCGAGAAAAGTACTCCATCAAACGTCGAAGTTTCTTTTCAGAATCGAACTTGATTATATATAATATATATGGTCTATGTCTAACCATAAATGATATTATAATAATTAATGTGATTAGTTATATAATATATTATAATGTATATATATATATCATATAGTAAATATATATAATATGTATATAATATTATATATAGATATATCATATATATATAGTAGTTATATTATATTATAGATAATTAATATGTAGATTAGATTAATATAATAATATATAGATATTTCCAATGTATCTGGCAATGCATTAAAACAAGCAACTATAGTGATCCGTTGATAACAAATGTTAAAAGAAAAAGAACTGACAATATGTAAGCGAAGTAATGGGTGTTAACGTGACGCATAGACTCAATACATAAGATGTATAAGAAAAAGACTTGAGTTACGTGACCCCATTATACAAGACAAGCACTGGGGTAACGCGAACCCGCAATTATAAAGAAAAAATTGGGGTAGAAGGACCTCCACTTGTAAAGAGAACAAGACACCTTCTAACGAATATGAAATAGAACAAGCAGCCTCATGGGGGTGCGACGAAACCCCAATTAATACGAAGAATCCAGACAACTTGGGTCAACTAACCCCAATATGAGAGAAGACAACTTGGGGTAAACGTACCCCATATAAAGAAACATAGCAGACTAAGTGAGTCAGAGATAGACCCAGATATAAAAACTAAGAAAGCTAGAATAAATGAATAGCGAAAGAGCACATGGGGTACAGGGATGGCATCAATAATATAAGGAACGGAAACTAGGCGTCTTATAAACCCAGTATGTGGATAGAAACAAGCAAAAACTGGGGTCTATGAGTAACACCCAATATATCAAGAACAGATTCACTAAGACAGAAGCCAAACTTTAAAGACCCGAAAAGTACTAAATCATTCGAGTTAGCAGTGGCCCATTTAAAATATAAATAAGATATATATATATAGTTATTTCCTATAACATATATACATATATAATATAGATATCTATTAATAATATAAATTATTCAGTAAACATTAATTTTATAAGATAGTTCAATCTATATAATTCATATAATTATTTATTTTTTAATATATTGTAAAATATATTTGTAACATTCCTCCCTTAAATATTGCAATTTAAGGTAAATTGATAAAATTTAATTACTATAATATTTATAATTTATTAATTAATTTATCTATTTCCCCCATGATATCTGAGCACTGGCATTAATAAGACCACAGCAACTAGTGTCAACGTGTTAACAATAGTAAGAAAAACGACAGAACTGACAATCAATTAAAGCAAAAGTAAAACTGAGGATTCAACGTTGACCTCAATATAAGAAAAGCATAGGGTTTTACGTTGAGCCCATTTATAAAGAACAACAACTGGTAACGCGAACCCATTATAAAGAAAAAATGGGGTGAAGGACTCCAATGTAAAGAACAAGAAACTTACAAAATATAAAAAAGCAGCTGGGCGTCACGTTAACTCCTATATAGTAGAAGAACCACAAATGGGGTCCACTATAAACCACCCAAAATTGAAGGAACAAAGCAACTGGGTACCGTGAACCCCAGATATAATAAGTAATCAAGCAACTAGGGTCACGAGACAACCAAATATACTAAAAAACAAGAACTGTGAAAATATACGCTAGGAAGAGCACTAGTGGGGTCAGGTTGGCTCACAATATATAAGAACCAGAATAACTAAGGGTCAAATAACCTCCAATATGAAGAACAAAAGCAAAGTATGTGGGGCAAATGCCCTTCCCTTATGACTTCTTAAATTAATCCCAAATTTTAATAACCAGAAAAAAGTATAAAATCCCTTTCAAGTTAGCCAGTGCCCATCTTTATAAAAATTATTATAAATTATAATATTAATAATATTATAATTATAGTTATATTATATATATATATATATATTATTATATATTATAAATATACTGATTATATATATTATATATATATATATATTTATATAATATATATATATTATATATATAATATATATGTATATCTATATATAATATATATATATATTATATATTTATATATATACTATATATATTTCCCAATGTATCCTGGCAACTTGAGCATTTAAGAAGCAGCACTAGTTGTCAGTGATAAACAATGTAGAAGAAGAACTGACCAATATGTAAAGCAAGTAAACCTGGGTTCAAACGTGACTCATTAATAAAGAAAATAGCAACTGTGTGGTTTACGTGGTACCCTCATTATAATAGAGCATACCAAGTCACTGGGGTAACGCGACCCAGTTATACAAGAAAAAATGGGACTGAAGTGTGATCACCAAATGTAAAAGAACATGAACAGAACTTAACAAAACTATACTAAAGAACAAGCACTTGGTTCAACCGTTAGAACCTCATATTATTCACGAACCAACAAATGGGGTGCCTAACCAGATATGAAGACACAATTCAACTGGGGTCTGAGTGGCACCGACAATATAAAAGACAGCAACTTAGGGTCACGAGACCCCAAAATAAAAAACAGAAACTGAAAATATAAAGGAACAAGCAACTGGGGTCAGGTTACCCTTAATATAAAGAACCAGAAACTAGGGTCAAATAACCCCAATATGAAGAACAAGTCAAATGGGGTCAACGTACCCAATATCAAGAACAAGCAACAGGAGAAGCCAAATTTAAAGAACCGAAAAGTACTAAATCCTTCGAGTTAGCAGTGCCCAATTATATAAAAAGTTATATATTATTTATTAATATATATATGTATATAGTATTAATATATATATATATATTATATAAAGTACTTATACGAAGTATTTATATTAATAATCTAAATAAGTAACGTATAAAAATCAAACTATAATTAATTGTAAATAAAATAAGTCAACTATAATATATTATATATATCGTATATATTTTTCCAAAATGTTTCGCTCTGGCAACACTGCATTCAGAGCAAAGCACAACTAAGTGCTGACAACGTGAAATAACAAATGTGAAAAGCAAAAAGAAACTGACAATATGGATCAGCAATATATGGGGTTCACGTGACTCAATATAAAGAAAAAAAGCAACTGGGGTTCGAAACTGAATGCACGCGCATTATATAAAGGAAGCCTGGGTAACGCGAACCCATTATCAAGAGAAATAAAATTGGGCGAAAAGTGTCTTCCACATGTAAATCAACAAGAACTTACAATACTAAAAAAAGCAGCTGGCGGTCAGTAACCCAATATCATGAAGATGAAAGCAACTGGGGTCCTAGACCAATATGAATGAACAAGTACACTGGGTAATGTGACCGACATTGTTTAAAAGAAATACAAGCACTAGGGTAGAGACCCAATATAAAAACAAGAAACTGAAAATATAAAGAACAAGCACTGGGGTCAGGTTGTCCCTCATATTAAAGAACCAGAAAACTAGGGTCAATAACCCATATGAAGAACCAAGCAAATGTGGGTCACGTAACCCATATCAAGAACAAGCCAACACAGAAGCCAAATTCTAACGACGCGAAAGTACTAATCCTCGAGTTAGCAAGTTGCCCACTGTTTTTAAAATTATATAAAATAATAAAAATAATAATAATAAAATAAAATAAATTAATTATATGACTTTTTAAGCATATATTAAACTATTATAATTAGGTGAGATTTATAATAATATTATATATATTATATAATAATATATATATACCTAATATATAATAGTTAATTAAAAAAAATTCTTACTAATTATATATATATATAATATCAAATAAGTTGTCCTCATCATATCTGCAACTGCCATTGAAGAACAAGCAATGCTAGTGCCACTGTTGAATAACAATGTAAGTAAAGACAGACTGAAAACATTATTGTAAAGCCAGTAACTGTGGGTTCCACGTGAACCTCAAATTATATAAAGAATAGAAGACTAATCTGGGGTTATAGCTAACCCAATATAAAAGAACAAGACAATCTGGGGTAAGCGACCCATTAATTAAAGAAAAAAAATGGAAGGTGAGGTGATTCCCCATATTTAAAAGAAAACTTACATATAAAAAGAAAAAGCAACTGGGGTCACGTAACCCCAATATAAAGAACCAAACTCAATACTGGGTTCACCTACCCCAATACTGTAAAGAAACAAGCACTGGGGTATAATACAGTATGATCCCAATTAAAGAACAAGCAACTAGGGTCAGGAGACCCCAGTTAACAAAAATCAATAATCGAAAATCAAGACATATTAAAATGGAACAAGCGACTGGTCATGGTGGCTCAATATGAAAGAAACTCAGAAACTAGTGGTAAAAATAACCCCAATATGAGAACATAGCAAATTGGGGTCACGTAACCCCAATATAAGGAACCAGCAACTCAGAAGCCAAATTTAAAGACCGAAAAGTACTAAATTCCTTCGAGTAGCTAGATGGCCACACATTAATAAATAAACTCTATATATATAGCTAAATATTATTAATATATATTATATATATATAATAATATATATATATATATTATATATATAATAGATATATATATATAAATATATTATATATATATATATATATATATATATATATATAATTGTAATAATATATAATATTATACAATATAAACATTTATATATAATATTATATATATATATTATATAATATTTCCCATTGAATGTATCTATGGCAACTTGCATTAAGTAACAGAATACTAGTGTCAACGTGATAACAGATGGTTATAAGAATTCAAACAGAAACTGACATATGTAAAGCAAGCTAACTGGTTCACGTGACCTCATTATAAAAAAAGAACTGGGTTACGTGACCCATTAATAAAGAACAAGCACACACTGGGGTACGCGAACAATTATAAAGAAAAAATGGGGTGAAGTGACTCAATGTATGAATCAAGATAAAATTACACATATAAAGACCAGCAGCTCGGGTACGTAACCCATATAAAGAAACCAACATCTGGGGTCAACTAACCAATATGAACAAACAGCAACTGGGTTAACGTGACCACAAATAAAGAACAGCACTAGGGTCATCGAGACTCCAGATATAAAAACAAGACTGAAAATATAAGGAATCAAGCATGGTGGTACAGGTGGCTCATATAACAAGAACAGAACTAGGGTCAAATAACCCCAATAAGAAGAACAAGCAAAATGGGGTCACTTAACCCCAATATCAAGAACAAGCAACAGCAGAAGGCAATTTAAAGACCGAAAAGTACTAAAATCCTTCGAGTTAGCAGTGCCCACTTATAAATTATATATAATATATATATATATTATATATATATTAATACTATTATGTAGTATATAACTTATACAAGGGTACTATATATAATATATATATATATATATATATATATATATAGAATTATATATTATAAATATATATATATATATTATTAATATATATATCATATAATATTATAATATTTCCCCAATGTATCTGGCAACTGATTAAGAACAAGCAACTAGTGTCACGTGAAAACAATGTAAAGAAAAAGAAATGACAATATGATAAGAACAGCAAGGTACCTGGGTTCACTCGCTGACGCTCATTATATATGAGGAAAAGCAACTGGCGTTACGTGACCCCTTTCATAAAGAAAAAGGCCACTAGGGGTAGCGGACGGCGAAACCATTATAAAGAAATTAAGATAGGGGAGTGAAGTGACGTCCAATGTAAAGACAAGAAACTTACAATATAAAGACAAGCAGCTGGGATCACGGTCAACCCCAAAGATAAAACGAGAAACACAGCACCTTGGCGGCTTCACTAACCCACATATAAGAACAAGCCTGGGTAATCTGTGACCACAATATAAACGAAAGCGACCTAGGTATTTCACGAGACCAATATAAGAATAAACAAGAAATGAAAAAATTAGTTAACATGGACAATGCACTGCGGTCCAGGTGCCTACAATTATAAAGACCAGAAACCTATGGTCTTAATGAACCCCAATATGAGAACAAGCAATGGGTACGTAACCAATATCAAGAAACAAGCAACAGCAGAAACCAAATTTTAAAGACCGAAAAGTACTAATCTTCGAGTTTAGCAGTGCTCCACTTTATAAAAATTTATATATATACTTATAATTATATATATATATATATCTCTTTTATTATATAATCAAATATATATATAATTGAATATATTATAATGTATATATTAATATTATAAACTATTATATATACTATATATATATATATATTATTTTACTACATATATATATTATATTATGTATTTGAATATTATATATATATTATATATATATATTTCCCATGTATGCTGGCAACTGTCCAAATCTCAAGAACCAGCAACTAGTGGTACGTGATAACAAATGTAAAGAAAAAGAACTGTCTCTAAATATGGTAAGAGCAGAGATATACTGGGTTCCACCGTGAGCTATCAATAAATACAGATAATAAAGCAAACTGTGGGAGGAGTTACGATTGCCACCATTATAAAGACAAGCAACATGGTAACGCGGAACGCATTTATAAAAGAAAAAAAAAATAGTAGTAATGTCTGACTTCAATGTAAAGAACAAGAAACTTAAACAATATACCGTAAGTAATCAAGCAGACTCGGGTCAAGTAACTCCCAAATAAAGTTAAAGAACCAACATGGGCGGTCCCGATTTAATTAAGATTTTCTCTCGTATTGTTGGGTAGTGTTTTGAAAAATAACATTAACATATCATGGCATGATATAGAATGACTTACACCAGGAAGGATTTTTATCAATTCGCAAATGTTGTCAGTCTGACCATTTCACCAAATCTTTGCCCTCCCCTCCCTCAACAACACGAAAACCGAACACTCCATCGAAAAAAAAATGTTTCGAGTCGCTCATTATGATTTTCAAAATTGTTACACTATTAAAGATGAATGACAACTCTGGTTAAGATAAAATTTTTTCATTTTTTATTTTTTTGGGATCAGTGCAAGGTTTGCAATCTTTGTGCTCACATACTATATATATATCATATATATATTATATATATATATATATATAATTATATATATATTATATATAATATAATTATAATATATATATATATATATATTATAATATATTTTTATATATATATATAATATATATATATATTTAATATTATCATATATATATATATATTAATTATATATATATATATATTATATATATATATATATATACTTTATTTTATATATATTATCATATATATCTACTATATCATATATTATATATATATATATATATTATCGTATATATATATATAATATTTTATATATATATATATATATAATATATCATAATGATATATATAATAATGATATATATATAGTATATATCATATATATATAATAAATAATATATTATATATATATATATTCTATATATATTTTAATTTCCTATGGGAAATATTAATATCATGTTTGCAACAGGATATTTGATATAATACGTCACTAGAAAAGTTTGAGAGTCTTTTCCGTGGTTTTGCGTTTCCTTTGAGGAAGTATTCTTTTATTGTTTGAAAAACATTTCTATTATATACTTCTGAATGTGGTATCCATAATTTATTTGTGATTAATAAATGATTTCATTTATTATTTAATTACTTAATTGGTAACTTCTTTCGCACCAAAAATTGCGACTATAAATGGCTGAGATCGGTCTTAAGCCTTACTCTTTGCCATAATCTACTGCCTTCAAGCCGTAATTTCCCCCTAATTTTGGCTTTAACGATAGAACATCTATTGAGTTGACCAGATCACTTAATTATTGCAGCTTAAAGTAGTATTTAAATTGGATTTGGACGGTTTCTGTCCCTCTGATGGATGCCACTTTAATTGTTTTAGCGTTTGCCAGAAAGCAGACTGAGTAATTTGTATGGTCAACTGCAATCTTTTTTTTGTTTTTGTTTTGGCAGTTGATGGGATCGTTTAAAAAAATTTCCTTCGATGGTTTTCGTTCTTGAATATTGAGTGTATAATTGTTTTTCTGGCAAACCGGACTAGGGTA
This sequence comes from Trachelipus rathkii, assembly GCA_015478945.1. NCBI lineage: Eukaryota > Metazoa > Arthropoda > Malacostraca > Isopoda > Trachelipodidae > Trachelipus > Trachelipus rathkii. The sequence continues at coordinate 18,811 of JABUQX010107766.1, forward strand.
GGATGTGTTGGTATCTAATTTTTACACACACACACACGCTCCACTTTGTTTCAGGACACAACACAGCACACTCCGAAGATGGTAATCGCTCTGAGAGGTCCTTCCCGAAAGTATTTCAGATATTTGAAGGAGTTAGTCCATGCTGGGAGGACCAGTCTAGTGCATTTCTGGTCTAAATGATGGACATTGTATTATAAATTTTCGGATACGAGATTTATTCAAATATGATATGTTGTTAAGTTGTGCGTGTTCCTTCGATTTTTTCATTTTATATTTTGTTTTTACACTTAAGTGTTTTTGGCATTTTTTTTTTTTTCAACCACGAAGTGTGGCAGAAGTCGAGGCTCTGCGTCGCTGGCGAGCCTTGCTTCAATGGTTGACGTGATTTGTTCTGGAGGTGGCGCGCAAGCCTGGAGACGTGACAGAAACACGTGGAAATGAGACGGTAACTGTAACTCAAGTTTGGGCGCGCACTAGCAGGATGTTGTTGGGCACCGATACGGTCTGTCTCTTCTTGACAAGCATGACTGTGCTACAGTATTACTGACCGCGCCTCTGATCGCGCTGGCTGGGTAAGGAAAGCGGATGGGAGAGATACAGACGAGTCCGACTACGCGCCGGTATTCTGGGAGCTTAAGGCGTGTCGCTGTTAATGCTATATCTTGGGCTCTCTGATTTTTTGGTAATGTGAAAGTTTCTCCAATACTATCGTATCTTCGTGTATTGTTAGTAATAAGACTTTAATATGAGAATAAAAGTTTTAATAATATAGGTTGGTTGTGATGTGCCTATATTCATTGGAGTGTGATAGACTATAAACATTCTACTTCATAATAGTTGTTAATCGCTATTTAATTGTGTTGTCATGTTCGTATACGTTCTAGTTGCTAGAGTGTGTTGATCTATATGTATCATTTTATTTATTACTCTATTGATTTCACAGTCGTAGTGTGATTTATTATAGATTAAGTGTATTGTATTTGTCTATGTATAGTATGTGAAGTGCTATAGCTATATATGTTATTTTTGATTATGTTATGTAATTATCGCTAATAATTAACATTATTATCAGATTATATAGATTAATTATGATTATATTTATTTTATTATGTTATATTTAGTCTAATTTAACTTATAATTCTTATTGTAATTGATATCATAAATTAAAGGCGTTACCACACAAAGATACTTGCAGCAACAAACTGCAGAAGACTCGAATACAACTGATATGTTGCCTGGCGGTCCAACCAACACGGCGCGGATCTGAAGTCGTCAGGTTCATAAATAGCGAGACCCGACTGGCATATCTGAAACCTGCAACACTAATTATTATGTCCAATTCAATTACAATAACTCGTAGATCTGTTCATCATTTAGTTCCTTTTGGTAATAATAGCTTATGTATATAATCTTCCAATATCCTGTCAGATTTTTCTGCTCCGTGCATTTTATTGTGGGAAATGTGATTTGTAAAGAAACGATTAGATATGCGTGATTATATTATAATGAAGACAGTAATGTGAGGTTTAAAACAAATTTTGACTTCTCGAACCTAATCAATCTTACAGCGACCTCCCCATTGTACATGGGAGATGGAACAGTTTTGAACAGAGTTGTGGGAGGTAGAACTTGGTTAACACTCATATTTTTTCCAAAATAACAGATCATAAGCGATGTCTTTTTCTTCGCTGTCTTTGAAGTATTTAATAGAGTAATGGCAATATCGACCTTTTTTATTACATGAAAGTTTTTGTACTATTAATTCATGGTGAACTGATTTTAAAATATATTTAAAAATGTTGAATGAAATTTTGTATTAAGAGCATCACACTGAAATTACTCACTACTGACTAACTACTACTACTCTTAATACTACTACTACTACTACTTACACTAATAAATAATATAATAAATAATATATCGATATAATAAATAATAATGTCAAAAACTATTCATTAATAATCTAAAATTAAATAATATATCAATATAAATAATTAATTAAATATATAAATAATTAATAAATAATAATACTAACACAATATTAATAGGTAAGTAAATACTTAATTCATGACGCATTCACTGTTATTCAGCATTGCGACACTTACATATCTAATATTCAATTAAGTTGAATAACACTTTACCCAAAGTTTTACATTATAATAAGTATAAAATATTAAAATTTTAAAAATATCCAAGTATATAATATATGTATTCCTAGTCGTCGTGAAATGCATACACGCTGTGTAAGTGTATGTGTTTGTCCGGCGAGCGTTCTGCTCTTAAAGAAGCATTGACAGGTCACTGTTACTATACGCTCTCATATGACAGGTGAGCTCTTACGTACACAGCTACCGCAGGCTCATCACCACGAGCACAGGAAGCGCACCTCACGGCCTCAGAGTAGTCTCTTAATCTGTGATATCGCACACAGTTTATTGAAGGTAGACTATGAGCGTAGAGATAAATGGTGAATTCCGAGAGTCGTCACTTATACACGATTCGCTAGCGAGTCGTAGCGTAGGTATACAGCAGACTGGACGCAATCCGTCAGCATGGTAGACAGTCAGAATATCGGTACGTCGTGCCGACTCAGTCAGTTACTGATAGGTCTGATACGTAGACTAGTTCCTACGCGTATGCGGCTACTTATGAGCTACATAGCGAAGCAGGTGTGTGAGATAAGATGTCAGTATCACTTACCGACGAGCGTAGTCGATCACTCACAGACCTTGCATACGATTCAGAGCAGCTGCGAGTCGCGCCCTTTAGTAGGTAGGTATACAGTTTGAGTTAGTAGAGCGATCTAGAAGAAGAGCGTGTAGTGCTACCAAGATGATTTAGTCAGATAACGCAATGACGCCGCACTAATCACGACGCGATGATCCCGCTACATGCCAAGAGGGTAGTTTACGCATCGCTACAGCTTCTGCCGATCGCCGGCGATGAAGGTGATACACGACATGGAGCACGCGTCACGCTCTGCGCAGAGTCATACTACGAACCACTATATAGGTCAGTCTATCGCTGATACGTCGTATCAGATCCATTTATGTACCACCACAATCGCGCCTTGATCCCGAGCCCCGTCTGCTTACCACTTGCCTCGCAGAGGCTCGCCATGTTACACTAATTCACTAGGGTGCCCACGAGGTCATTACATTTTATATAATCGGTGCGCTTCTAGGTCCGCGAGACCTCTCGAACATCTCGTAGTCCATTTGGGGACTCAGTTTTAAGGAGAGAGAAATGAAGCGTCAAGTAAATTTTTAAACCCTGACTATATTTATAGTATAGAGTACTACTTGATATCGCGTGCAGTAAGTGTTGGGTATAACTATATATATAATTATATTTGTATTATATACATATATATATATAGATATATATTATATATAATTTATTACTATAATATTAATTCGATTCAAATAAGGGGTGAATATATATATTAGTCAGAAGTGGGCGTCGGCCCCTAATATATTTTTTTTGAGTGCGCCAAGCGGTCATATGCCCTGCCTGTTTTTCTTTTAATAGGCTACCTAGGTCGCTCCCCGTGTATGCGCCTATAAGTTTGGGTCTCTACACTCACCAGCGCCTAATCGCCTTGCGCTCTTATGCGTCCTTTTTGTCTGCTCTACGAACTTTTCTTGATCTCGGGCCGGTGTCTGTTTGTCTAATTTTTTTGGCAATAGTATAACTTTAGTGCGTATTATAAATGAGCATGCTTTATTAGGAGATGAAATATACTCATTTATTAATTTGTAATTTAAACACGTATAATCTAATATATACTTGTCTCTCTTCCCTTTCCGCTCTCATGTCTCTTAGATGTTTACCATGCTCCCTCCGTGAATGGTTCAGTGCTCGATGTCGCTGGATTGAAGTTGAAAATTCAGATGTCATTATTGTTGTCTTCATATTGTTTCTTTTTTTTTTTTTTTTTTTTTTATTTTTTTTTTTTTGTAGTTTTTTTTTTTTTTTATTTATATTTTTATACTTGTACTTTTTTTATAATTTTCTTTATTGGTTTTTATGTATTTTTGTTATTGTATATGATTATTTGTATTATTTTTTTTTTTTTTTTTTTATTTTATTGTATTTGTATGTATTTTTTTTCGTATTGTTATTTTTTATTGTTATTTTGTTTATTATTATTTTTTTTTTTATGATTTTTGATTTTGTTTTTACGTTGCATGATTTTTATCTATTTTTTATTGTTTTTCTTATTTAATTATATTATTGTTTTTTTTGTTTTATATATTTTATTTTTTTTTGATATTTTTTTTTGAACTTGTATTGATTTTGTTTATGCGTGAATTTCTATTATTTTGTTTTTGTTTTTCTTATTTTTGTATTATTTATTTTTTCATTTCTTTATTTTTATTTTAAAGTATTTACTTTATTTTTTGATTTGATTTTATTTTTTTTTTAATTTTGTTTTTATGTATTTTTTGAATTCTTTATTGTTTTATGGAATTTTAAAGCTTAGGATATGATTTTTGTTTTGTTTTGGAATTTTAATTTTTTTGTATTTTATGTTTTGAGTAGTAAGCTTATTGTTTTTTTTTTTTTTGGGTGGGGTTTTTATTTTTTTTGTATTATGGATGTTTTTTGATGTATTTATTTTTATGCAGTTTTTTGTAGTTTTTTTTTTTTTTGGTCATTTTTTTTTATGTTTTTTTTTGTATTTATTTATTGTTATATTTTTATTTATGAATTTTTGTATTTGATTTATTTTTGTATATTTGTCTTGGTTATTTATTTTTTTTTGTATGTTTCAACTTTAGAGATAAAAAAAAAATGTATATATATTTTTTTTTCTTTTCTATATATATATATATATATATATAATATCAGCTTTTACCACTGGTTTTTAGAAATGATACACAGTTTGCAAACAAGCTTTTCTAGTTCTAACTTTTAAGGTAAAAAAAATGCTTTGTTCCTCTTCATAGGCGCGGCTATAGGCGCCGAGAATTGGCTGTGCGCCTTTGCCTAGTCCGCCTTTTTAAAAATCTTGTTGGCCTATGGGCGCCTACATTGATAGTGCGCCATAGGCGCACTCGGTGGCGCAACCGCCCAGCTCTGATATATTATTATATATAATATATATATATATATATATATATATATATAATATATATATATATATATATATATATATATATATTATATATTATATATATATAGTATATATATAATATATATATTATTATATATATACTTATATATAGACTCTCTCTCTCTCTTCTCTATTCTCTCTCTCTCTTCTCCTCTCTTCTTTCTCCTCTCTCTCTCTCTCTCTCTCTCTCTCTCTCTCTCTTTCTTCTCTCTCTCTCTCTCCTCTCTTCCTCATCTCTCTCTCTCTTTCTCTCTCTCTTCTCTCTCTCTCTCTCTCCTCTCTCTCTCTCTCTCTCTTCTCTCTCTCCTCTTCTCTTCTCTCTCTCTTCAAAAAGATTTTTTATATACATTTCCACGTGGTTAGTTTTTTATCCTTCTGCTTAAAAAAATTCTTATTTGAAGTAAGCTTTGGCAACGCTGATACATGCTGGGCGCAGCCCCAGGTTGTCAACTTTACCGTGGCTGACGCCGGTTACATTTTATTTTATTCTCAGATTTCTGAAATTGTGTTTTCTTTTGAATAAGTTTTGCTTTGCATGGATATAAAAAATTGTATATTGTTGTGAGACAAATTTTTCAAATCATAAATAGGAAAAAACCTTATAAATTTTATTAAAACAGTCAAATAGGTACAATGTTACTAAAGTTTTGAAGAATAGTGTCCATCCTTTGAAGAGATGTCTGGCAGTTGCCTTTTTGTCTTCTGTCACTTGTTTTAATTTTGGTTTGAGTGATGAGATAACATTGAGGTGTCAGTGTAAAATTATAGATCTATCTATTTGTTTTAAGGTTAATAATATCGTTGCCTGGTGATAGTTATAGTTTTGCACTTGTGTTTAACATTTTTTTGCTTCATTTGTTCAACTTAAAAAATAAAAAAAAATATGAAAAGAAGAACTAATATTAGACTTTTTCCACAAAAAAAAGTAAGCACTATGGTAATACAGACCTGAACACAGAGTGAAGTTCTGCGACTTGTAACCCCGGACGTGGGAACTTCATGTAACGCGATATGCAGCTGAAAAATCTCATGTAGACGGTGATGTTTTTCCTTTCACAACCGTCTATAAGTCAGGCGCAATCAAGGAATAAAGAAAGGATTGTTCATCTCCCCAAAAGATATTGAGCAATTTTCATAGGCACGGTATTTAGCAAATAAAGAAAAGTGGAAATATTAAATATCTCTGAACAATTCCAAATTATATTTTCCTGTTCAGGAAGGTTAAGATCGGAAAGGGTATTTTCAAAGAAAGTGGCTTTGCACATATTTAAGTGGCTAGCTTACTCTGATGAAAACGTTGGGGTTTTGCTCAAATTATGGATTGTTTTGGAAACAAAAGAAGAAAGTAAAAAACACAAGAAATTGGGTGTTTTTGTCCCGAGACCGTATTCAAACTTAAAGAAAGCCATTGAATTTTTCAGAAGGCAACTAAATATCACAAAAGAATCGGTAGAAAAGAGATTTGGTGTGAATGAAAGCGATTCAAGAAAAAAAAATAATAAATCGACAAACAGATTGACAGTCAGAAGAAAGGGAGGTCGTGACAAGAGAAAGTAGACTAATTCCAACTGTTGAACAATTCGCATTTCTGTGGTAACAAAATATTATCGTTTAAGTGGCATCAATAACATGGTCGATTCGCACTCTCTAGCTGTGGGGTAGACGATGGGCATTTTCGGAGTCTTTTAAGATATCGTGCTAAAATGGTTGAGAAAACCTGTTCTTCAGAAATTTAATCGAGCAGAGATAGAAAAGTGCCATTTCCCTAAATTCTCAACTATTTTTTACAAACTACCAATGTACCAAAAAGTTTTGCAAATATTAAAGTAAAATTTTTTACTAATACTTTTTCTCATTGCTGATGTCTCCCAGTGGAAACAAAATTTTCGTTGTGTGCGCATTACGGGTTGATATTTTTTGTTTTGTCGCTGTTTTATCAAATGACTTATGACGGGAAAAGTCTTTGCAAATAATTGAAGAAACAGTAACTGACCTTGGTTTGGATATGTGAATTAATCTAAGAGAACAGAGGTAATGACGGTGGCACAGCAATGAGTGGGTGAGTTTTTCAGGGGTGTTCGGAGAATAATAAAGTAAAAGGATGTTCCAAGCTATATTATACTACTGCGTTTCGCATTGCTTAAATTAATGCCTCAAGAACGCTTCTACAAGTTCAGAAATTCGAAGTGCATTGAATACATATCAGGAATGGTTAGTACATATTTTACTTTGCAAGTGGCTAATGAGAGACAAGTTCCTTGAAGAAATAATGGAAGGAACTTATTCCTAAGAGTAGCAAGAAGAGATTAAAAAAAAGTTTTGCAAACCTGCGCTGTGCCAGCGGGGCATGCTCGGTTTTTTATTAGTTTTAAAAGATGCTAAACCTGATATAGCAACTTAGAAAAGTAAAATGTGAAGTTGGAGATCAGTCAAAAAAGGCTACCTTAATTCTAAACAATGTTTAAAGTGCATCTTTTTTGGTTTCCTTAATTTGTTTTTTAAACGATCTGTTTAAGTTTTAACACACAACTTCAAAAGATTGCGCAGAACACCATGTATTGAATGATGAACTGATGCAAATAAATGAAGTTGATATCTAGTTAAAACTAAACTTGAAGCATCAGAGAAAATGAACACTAGAATTTCAGCATATTTTTTGAAGAATGTGTAAGCGCATTGAATCTGAAGCTGGGTATTGAACATATCTGTATACAAGAATCACAAATTCCAAAAAATACGGACCAACCTTCCTACTTCCGATAGGGACCGGACGGGGCGGGATTTTGCCGGGGCCGGGGCGGGGTTAGCTAAAATTAGAAATGAAAGTCAAAAACACTGAAAGTCTTAAACCTTAAGATGAAAATTAAATATAATTTCAATTAATTAATAATTAAAATTATGAAAAGAGTTTTTACATTAATTAATTTAATTAATAATATTTTCGAAAGAAATTTTGTAGAAAATATTTTAATTTTCTAGAAGAATAAGTTGTATTATATATATATATATATATAATATATATAGTATAATATATATATTATATATATATCTATATATATATCATATATATATTATGATATATATATATATATATATATATATATATATATAATATATATTATTATACTATATCTATATATATATATATCTATCTATATATATATATATATATATATATATATATTTATATATATAATTATATATATATATTTATTATATATATATAATATAGTATATATATATGTATATTATATACTATATCTATTATATTACCGAACTAGCTTTGTCGGTAAGTGGATATATTTACTTTAGGAGGAAGCCCCTTGGATTCTTTTTTAGTATTATGCTTTAATTTTATTCTTTCAATTTTATTACTAAATGTACACAAATTAAAAAACATTGTTTAAAGACACTTTTTTTCTTTTAAATGAAATAAATTTTAAAAAGGAAAGCTCAAATTTTCGTCCGACACGCGAGACATCTTCAGGCTAAGGGACTGGGTTTTTCTTTCTTGATCTTTCATCAGTTCAACGTGTGTTTTCAGTTGTCTGCTATTTCTATGTGTTGTGAAGATATTTTGATGTTTTTCCAGATATTCATTTTTGTATAAAATCTATCTTAACTTCACCGGGAAGCTTATTGTATTGTTGTTACTATTATAAATGCAAAAGAATTCCTAAATTTTGCGATGTTCGTGTGGATTGATATTTCTGATCATCTTTATTTGTTGATATTGATAGAGTGGCCTATGTTACGCCTATGACTTGGTTAAAGCTGATTTATGCGTCCTTGGTCAAGTCATCTGGTATGTTGATTTTTTTTCTTCTTTAGCAAAATCTATGGTTTCACCTATGTATATATTTTTTATTGCAAGTATTGCAGGGGATGTGATGATTAACACAGCTTTGGGGGGGATTTTCTTTTCGTTTTGGGGTTTGAGAATGTTTTTTTAAGGTGATGGTATTTGATGGAATGAGGGTCATTATTTTTTGGTAATATTTGTTTTAAACGAATATAATGGTAAAATTTGAAAAAAAAAAAGGCGGAAAAATTTGGGGGTTTTTTTTTTTTAAAAAGGAAAGGTATTCGCTATTTTTTCGGGGGAAAGTGCTAAAGTACGCTCTTTTTGCTTGTTAAATGGCTTTTTGTGATGAAAAACTCAGGATAGTAAAGTTATTTGAAAGTATTGTGGATTGTATTTAGTTTCTTGTGCTGAAGAGGGGGAAGCATATACGCCAAAAGGCAAACGGAGAAATAGAGATACAGAACAGCTCAATTTTTGCGTTTGGGGATGATTAGAATAGCCAATGTATATAGTTTGGTGCGAAAGTTGGTTTTCTATATATAGTAAATTGCAAGTAATTGTTATTCCGTGTGATTAAGGTATCGAGGGAGGGGATAGAGTTGTTGGAAGGCATTTCTATCGTATACTGAAATGAAGGATGAATAGAGTTAATATAGTTTAGGGCAATCATTAGGGTGGTGTTGTGAGTGAGGGAGACAAATGTCAATCTACATTCTAATCCATAACTATTGTTTAAATAAAGGGTGGCGTAAAATATGATAAAATTTCTGTTTAGTTCCATTATAATGTTACTGAGTATGGGAGAAAGTGGGGATCCCATACTCAGGCGGAAAGTTTGTTTGTAATATTTGCCATTAGAAATGAACGGAAGTTATGTTGTTACATGGAGAGGATTGGCCTTCCCGTTTCATATATCTTAAAACAGCTCATTAATCTCCCATTACAAACATAACTTTTCATTTTAATGGCAAATATTACAAACAAACTTCGGCTGAGTATCGGATCCCCACTGTCTCCCAATCAGTAACATATATGATGGAGACTAACAGAAATTTTATCATATTTTACCCCACCATTTATTAAACAAAATAGTTATGGATTAGATATGTAGATGACTTTTTTGTCTCCCTCCTCACAACACCAACCTAAGATGTCTAAACTATATTAGACTCTATTCATCTTCCAGTTCAGTTATACGATAGAAATGCTTTCCAACAACTCTATCCATTCCTCGATAACTTATCACATGGAATAAACAATTTCTTGCAATTACTATATATGAGAAAACCAACTTTCCACCCAAACATATACAATTGGCTATCTAGTAAATCATAATAAATACCCAAAAGAAAAATTGATTATATTTAGGTATCTTGTTTATATATTTTGCATCAAATTATTATAACAAAGAAGTAATGGATTAAAATATTTTTTCTTATTTTTGTTTTGATTACCCTCTACTTATTGAGTGTAAATTTACAGTTAACCCGGTAGAAAACCCCGGTTTTTCCTGTGCCGGGGCCGGGGCTGTGGCCGGGGCCCCGGTCGGTTCTTAATCCGGGTATGTCATACTTATTTGCAAACATTTCATTTTTATATATATTTGAATGATTTAATATCAACATTAGGAGAGAGGTTTTCAATCATAAAGAAAATAATTAATTGTCTTTCTTGCAAATTTTGTCAAAGCCGATCGGTTTTGAATGTGCCATATGAGAAAGACAAAAGATTGTGTATACATTTTACAAGGAAGACTGTCAAAGCCGCAATTGAAAATTTCAGTTTAAGAGCGAATGTATTTATGAAGTTGAAATGATTGTCATCACAAGCACAGACCTCCATAACAGCAATCGACGGACTAGTTCTTGTTCGCAGTTACATTTCCAATATTACAATTCGAATGGTCACAGGTGAGAAATTACTTTGAGATAAAAGTGTTACCTGGGACTTTGCTTCCTCTACATACAGTCGATATTGAATCACAACTGAAGATGTTTATCTCAGACTTTGCTCACACTCATGAGGCAGATTTAAGTTAATAAGTTTAGCTTTTTTTCGATTTTAGTAACTTATATAAATTATTCCCATTTTTCCTAGAAATGTAATATTTAGTCTTCCACTTTATATATATATAGTATATATCTATATATAATATAATATTATATATATTATATATATATAATATATATTTATATTATATATATCTATATATATATATATATATATATAATATATATATATAGTTAGGTATATATATATATATATATTAATATATATACTATATTATATATAGTACTAGTCAGTATGGGTGGACAACGCATCAAGCGTCAAAATCCGGATGTTGCAAATGTTGCAAAGCAACATTTTGGCAACATTTGGTTTTTCTAAAGCTTGACGTGTCAAGGTTAAGGTTTTTTGAGGTCGGTGAGACCGAATTTAAGGTCTGGAAGACGGTTTTCGGAGTTTAGTCTCCTTAAGGGGCTTTTTGGTTCCTGAGGGGTTTTAACAATGATGGCCAGATCATTTTGACGGTTTCATCCAATCGTGTGTGATCTATTTAACCACCAACTCGACGTTTAAATCGTGCTTTCCTTAAGTACTTGACTGGTTGGTTTTTACAGTGAAAATTAATCGGAAAGAAAATCATTACTTATATTAGACCATTCGAATTTAATACGCTGTCAGTGTGATGGACCTTTGACCCCCACAGCGTGAATACACGCGAAGGTAGGCCGATTTCTCAAAAATTGTATAAGGCATAGGGTCTGAAACTCTGGTATATGTTCTATGGTATGTGTAACTGATTCAGCAGGCGAGTTTTGGTGACCACTAGGTCAACGCTAAGTGGGTCTGCCGGTCCCGTTAGCGGCCAAGGTAAAATTCGGCTGAAAATCATGTTAGGGCTTAACGTATCGGCTAAAATTTGGCTGTATCAGATATAGATTAGGTCCTCCTGGCGCTTACCCGTGGGGGAGTGTTGCGCCCGCCTAAAAAATTAAATAATACCGAGAAGACTGACATTCTTGGAGGAATGGGTAGAGGAGCCAGAGTCGGAGACGGAGTTTGGAGTTTGGATTCGGATCCAGCGAGTCCAGGGACCTCGCTCCAGAGGGCGGGTCACCTCCTGAGAATAGAAGAAGAAATGGCATGGAATGCAAAACAGGAGGAAAAGAAGAAGGAGGAAAGGAGGAAGGAAGAAGAATTGAGGAGAGTAGGAGAAGGATTCGAGAGTTTGGTACCCGACAGCGTGCTGGAAGCAGGTGGCGTGCGAGTTAGTTAAACATTCGTTTCAATAATTAATATCATTAACTGTTTACATAACTGCTTCTGTTCTAACATTACATTTCGTCAATTGCATTGCATCATGCAAGATAGTCCGCTATTTTTTTACGATTTTTACGACAATTTCTATTTTCAATGACTCTCATTTTCTTTTTATAAGCCCTAATTACTTAAATAACTTTTTTCCTAAGCTTGAACATACATAAATAGGTATTTTATCTTTTAATTAAATAAATTCACTAAAAATTTTATACTTTGTGTTTTAATTTTATTATTTTTTAATCTTTTATTTAATTTTATTCTTTCTGACTTTCTTTTTTTTTTTTATTTTTTTTTTTTTTTTTTTTATTTGTTATTTTAATTTTTTTTTTATTTTTTATTTAAATTTTATTTATTCTAAGTAATTTATTTTTTTGTAACTTTTTATTTTTTGCATTTTTCTTTGTTCCATTTTTTTTTTTTTATTTTAATTTTTTAATTTAATTTTTATTTTTTTTTAATTTTTTAATTTTCTAACTTTATTTTTATTTATTTTTTATTTTACTTTTATACTTTGTTTTTTTTGCTTTTTATTGTTTATTTCATTTGTGTTTAATTTTGCTTTTACGTGTTTTTTTATTAATTTTTACTTTCATTAAAATAGTTTTTTTTTTTTTTCTAACTTTATTTTTTTTTATAAGTTTTATTTTACATTTATACTTTGTGTTTAATTTTTTTTTTAATTTGTTTTTAATTTTTTAAAATTTTTTTTATTTATTATTTTTTTTATTCTTATTTCTGTTAAATCTTTTTTTTTTATAAAATTTTTCTTTTCATGGTTTATAACGTATAATTTGCGTGTTTTACATACCCTAAAAAGCAGTAATCAGTATCAGTTTACTCAAAATCACCAACACCCCTCATCGTCCATGATCCCTATTGATCTATTGATTCCAGTTATTATTTTTACTAAAATTGCTGTTTTTCAATACCCTAG
>JABUQX010107768.1:0-7500 GCA_015478945.1 Trachelipus rathkii
AGAGAGAGTACACCTAGTTAGCAAGACGTCGAGATAATGTATATTGCTAAAAATAAGAAATTTGTAGCTCTTTAAGTCGTTAGGAAATTCTACTATTCAGCTAATGAACCTCACTACTCTAACTGTCTCTATCTACGTACCACAAGTAATTCTAGTTTTCCCTGTTAATTGTAACCCAGAAGCGATTTATTTGCCTCATTAGCAATAGCAAGAGACTTTTACAGCCATACACAACATTTATTCAAAAACCTAAATATATTGCAGTTTAAAGACTTGCTAAATATAGTCATCCTGAAAGAGATGATAAAATTATCCATAACCAATTTGCATGTGGACTTTTGCTACTATTTTTCATTCAAACCAGAAGGGCGTAGCAAATCAATTAAACCTAAGAAATAATACTTACATAAACTCCCTTCTGTAGACTAAAAAAAGGCACTCAAAGCGTCAGCTACAAAGCCGCTAACCTTTACACTCAATGCCACAAGAATCAAAACCAAAACTCTACAAATTCTTTAACTAAAAAAGATAAACGTAGCTATCTAAATAAATATAATAATGACTGGATAGATTTTCCGGGTGGGGTCGTCTCAACTGTGTGATTTAATTCTTAAAAACTCAACTTCTACAAATCTCCTCTCAAAACAGCCCTTCCAACTTTCTAATCTCTTTCGACGGTTCTCTGGTCTCTCTCCTGTGACAATATAAACATCCTTGGCCTTAAAAATTAACAAAAAAAGGTCTTGGAACCTCACATCACAACGATGCTAGGGCGGCTCAAGAAACTGGGAATTCTGTTTTAGACTGCGAGACTTTTTCTTTCTCTTCTCAGTATACAATGGCACTCATCCGCCTTGTATGGAGGTACTGCTCTCATATCTGGGGGGGCTCTGTTCTCACCCGTTTTTGGACAGGGTCGAGTCAAAGCCAAAAGACTATAAACTGTTCTGTACTTCCAGCTTCAACTTGACCTCTACTTCTTTGCGGCGCGAATGTTGGTGCTTTTATCTCTTTTCTATAGTACCGCCCGCATCGGCAGATGCTCGAGGGAACTTTGGGTAACTCGCGTACCACCACCTTTACGGCGCCGCGTAGCACAAATGGGGTGCTGTGTCTGCGCTATGAGTTTGGTGGTGGATACTTCGTAACTCCAGGGCTAGTACGCTGCGGTGCTTCTTCCTTCCTTTGCCACACTGGTCTGGGTCTGTGGAGAGTCTCTCATCTTCGTTTTCCTGCTGAATTTAAGTCTCCCTCTCTTCAGACTTGCGTCTGGTTGCTCATCTGCGGGAATTTGTCATTAGTTGGTAGCTCTGAACGTGTAACACCCCCTCCTTGAATAGCGGCGGTGTGAGTGGTGGGTGAAACTTATAAAAAAAAAAAAATAAATTAAAACAACTAACTTCAGGGATGCACTATCGTAAAATTTCTTAGTCTAACTACCGATTATTTATGTATTATTATTTATTATTATTTATTTATTATTATTATTATTATTATATTATTATTGATTATTATATATTATGATTATATTTATTATTCAATTATTATTATTATTATGTTATTATTCATTATTATTATTATCCATTTCTAATATTATATTTATTATTATTTCTTATTATTATATTATTATATTATTATGATTATTATTATATGCATTATTAATATATTATTCTTATCATTATTATTATATTAACTTACTATATGCTTAAATACTTTTCATATTCATTGATTATTATTATATTATTATTTAATATTATTTTCTTATATATTATTATTATTATTATTTTATTTATTATTATTATTATTATTATTTATATGATTATTATCACTATATTACTATTAGTTTATTTTTAATTGTTCGTACAGTTGGTTGTAATGCTTATTAAATTGTACTTGCAATTATATCATTCTATTATTATATTATTATTTTCGTAAACTAATTTATTTATCATTGTTTATTGTTAATATAATTATATGTATTATTATTATTATTTATTATTATGTTATTATTATTATTATTATTTATTATTGTTATTATTATTATAATATATATTATTTATATATTCATTATATTATTATTATTATTTTATTATTATTATAAGTATTTATTATTTAATTATTTATTATTATTATTATTATATTATTATTATGTATTATTATTATTATTATGTATTATTGATTATTATTATTATTATTATTTATTATTATTATTATTATTTATTATTAGTTAATTATTATTATATTGATTATATGACTATATTATTATTATATTATTATTATTATTTTATTATTATTAGTTATTATTTATTGATTATTTATTATTATTATTATTATTATTATTATTATGATTATTTATTATTAATTATTTATTAATTATTATTATTATAGATGTTTATTATTTATTATCAGTATTTTATTATTATTTATTGATTATTGATTTTATTATTATCATTATATTATTATTATTATTATTTAAAAATTTTATCTATTTTAATTGAAATTATTATTATTATATTATTTATTATATTATTATTATTATTTATAATTTAAAATTGATTATCTTTGTTTTAATTTTTAATTCTTATTATATGATTTCAATTGTTATTATTTTAATTATTCTTATTGTTATGGTTTTATTATTTTTAGACTCATTATTATTAAATGTATTCGGGTTTTCAACAGGACACACGACTGTGCTCGAATTGAGTAAACCATTTTCTCATACAGGGAAAATTAATTTCGGGTTATTACAATTAACTGATGTATTTAAATTTCAAAAATATTTGAAAATATATATAAAATGTTGTATGTTGTTATTTAATGATATGGATTGTATCTCTATTGTTGAATGGAACGATTTTGAATTGATGGAATTTTATTATTATTAATTATTATTATTATATTCATTATATTATTATTATTATTCTTATTATTAATGATATTTACTTATTATTTTATTTGATATTAATTAATTACTATTAATTATTATTATTATTATATATTATTATATTATTATTATTATTATTATTATTATGGTATTATTATTATTATTGATCCGATTAATTATTATTATTATATATTATTGTTGTTAATAGTAGTAGTGGTGGTTTTAGTGTTAATACTTATTACTTAATATTATTATGTATTATTAATTATTATTGTTTAGTTTTAATTATATTATTATGTATAATTATTAATTCATTATTATATTAGCTGTAATATTTTCATTAGTCCACATAACATGATTGGTTGTAATTAATCTTATATTATTATTATGGATTATATTTTCTTAATTTTATTATACTTATTATATTGATTATTATTTATATTATTATTATTATTATTAGTTATTATTAGTATTATATTATTATTATATTATTATTATTATTATTATTCAATAATTGATTATTTATATTATATTATTATTATTGATTATTATTATTATTATATTATTAATATTGTGTTAGTAGTGAGTAAGTGGGTGGTAGTTGGGTGTTATTTATTAATTTTTAGTTCGTACAGTATAACGTCACTACTGTAATATTGATCGCAATTTGTTATTATACAATTTATCATTATAGCATATAAAAAGTTAGCATAATGTTGGTTTATTGTTTGTCATGACTGTATTGATACTGTTTCTAGGCAATATAACTTTTTTTACTATTATAACTTTATTTTATTAAAAAATTGTATTTTTATTATTATTTATTATTATATTATTTGTTTGATTATTATTATTATTGTATTATTATTACTTCTCGACTAATAATTATTATTATTATTATTGTTACTATTATTTTATTAGTTTTAATTATTTTTAATATGGATTATAATATTTTTAGAGCTCATTGTGAGAAATAAATGTATTTCGGTTTCAAAGGTACAAACACTGTTTGCAATTGAGACCACTTTGCCCATACTTGGAAAATTAATTTTGTTATTCTAATTAATTGAACTATATGAAATTGTAAAATTTTACAGTATAGGTAATAAATGTTATGTCCATCTTTGTTTTCTAATGAGTAAATTGTAATTTCTTTGTATTGAATAAAATGAATTGAATTTTTATTATTATTATTATATTATTATTAATTATTATTTATTATTATTAGAGGACGACTAGTTACAGTTTGAGTAGAGAGATCAGGGCTAGAGAAGGTGTAGCGATAAACAATTGCAAGAAAGAATTATGGAAATATCTTGTAAAGAAGGTAAATTTATCAGTTCAAGACTAATTTGGGTAAAAATGAAATTGAGAAATAAAAGCTGGATGTAAGTGTAATTAATATGTAAGTGCATATGCCCCAATAAATGATAGTGTAGAGGTAGAGTTAGGGAAGTGTTTTTGGATGAACTAAACGATTTCTTGGTCAGTTTTAATAGGAATGCTAAAATATGCTTGTTAGGTGATTTAAACGCAAGAGTGGGTGATGTACAAGTATGAGGAATATTAGGACCGTTTGGAGAACAAGGCAAGAATGTAAATGGAAAAAATTGTTAGAATTATATACTGATGAAGAGATGGTAATTGGAAATACATGGTTTAGTATGAGGAAAAAACATATATATATACATGGGTTAGTGGAGTGACAGGTGATAGTACTCTGCTTGATTATGTTTGTGCAAGTTAAATGGAGAAAGACAGGTTGTTGGATGTGAACGTCTTAAGGGGTGCAGCAAAGATAAAGAAAAGGCAAAGATAAAGGTGAAAGGAGGGTGGAAGAAAAGAGTGGAATTTAGCAGGAGTGTAGAAGTTGAAAGAGTAGAGAAATTACAAAATGATGAATATTCAACAGAACATAAAAATATTTTAGCAGAAAATGGGCAAGAGTGAAAGAAAGAGAGAAAGAATGAGTACAAGAGGAATAGAAAACTTTAAAAAAAACAATACTGATGACTCCAAGGTACGCTTGTTGTGTGAAAAAGATTGACCGAAAGATTGACAGAAAATGGAGCGAATGGTGGAGTGAAGAATTAAATAATATTATTAAAAGGAAAAGTAGTATTTGCAAAATATTTAGCTATTAATAGCTAGTCAACATGAGGGAATAGAAGAGAGTACGAAATGAAGTTAAAATGAAAGTGAAAGATGCAAAGAGAAGGGCGGACAAACGGTGGAGTGGAAATATTGCTTCTAATTACGAGGAGAGGAGCAAACTGTTTTGAAAGGACATCAACTAGGTTCGAAATAAGGAAAAAGACGTCCTAACTGGAGTAAAGACTTTGAATAGGAATGTAGTTCAATATGATAGGGAGGTCGAGAAAAGACGGAGAGAACATTTTAAGGAATTGTTAAATGCTGGAAGTGTAGATGAGGAGGATGAAAGGAAACAAATTAAAGTAGAACAAAACATTATGGAGAAAGAGTTTAGAAATGAAATTTGTAGGACATATTTCAAAGGAAGAAATAGTGAAGGCTTTGAAGAAATCAAAAAGAGAAATATCTTCTGGATTGGATGCTATACAAGTAGAAATGTTGAAAAAGGGAGGTAACAGTGTTGTGGGGTGGCTGATGATATATTATTCAAAGTTTGATGGAAAAGATGCGAGGTACCACAAGAATGGTAAGAATCCTGTCTTTTTTCAATTTATAAGGAAAAGGGTGAGAAAAAAAAGAGTGATCTAATTACATAGGAATAAGTTTATTGAGTATCGTAGGTAAAATATATAGACGAATACAAATATAAAAAGTTAAAAATATAAAGGATAAAAAGATTGGGGAATAACAGTGTGGTTTTAGGAGTGGTCGGTGTTGTGTGCATCAGGTATTTACCTTGAAAATGCTGCTAGAGAAACAGTCAGATAAAAAGAAAGACGTTTTGCATGCTTCTTTGTCTTGGAAAAGGCTTACGACAGAGTTCAATGAAGGAAGCTATGGAAAGTACTGGTGATTATGTTGTAAATGGAATGCTCTTAAAGAGATTAAGGCATTTTATAAAAATAGTAGGGCTTGCGCTAGAATTAAGAGAAAGGGAAGGGAGCTGTTTAAAGTAGGAATAGGTTTGAGATAAGGTTGTGTAATGTCCCCGAGGTTATTTAATATCCTAATGGACAGTGCAGTTAAGGATATGAATAGAAATGGGAAAAGAGCCGATTTGTGTCAACATGGGAATAATTGGGAAATCAATTGTTCAACTGTATGTAGATGATACTGTGTTGGCTGATGATTCAAAAGAAAAGCTGCGAGATTTGGTGTTTGAATTTGAACGAGTTTGCCGAGGAAAATGAGTGAAAATTAATCTTACCAAATGTAAAGTGATGAAAATTAGTACAGAGTCCAAAGGAGACAATTCTCAATCTAGGTTGGATGAAATAAAGGTGAATGGGGGAAAGCTTAGCAGAATCTACAATCTTTAGGTACTTTGGGATGGATATTGAAGCCATCGAAGGGATGAAAGAAGAGATTAATCATAGGATTGCGTAGTATGAAAGAGTACTTAATTTTCTTAGAGAATTATGAAAAAAGGGAAATTTATCTAGGCAGATAAAAATGAATTTATTTGATTGTGTATTTTACTTCAAATGTTCTGCAAGGATGTGAAACGGGCATTAAATTCAAAGTTGAAAAGATCATTTAGGGTTTTGGCAATAAAAGGCTTAAGAAATATCTGTGGGGTGAAGAGAAGTGACAGGATCAGAAATGAAAGAAAAATAAGAGAAACAAGCCTGGCAGAAAGAGAGAATAAAAGATTACTAAGATAGTATGGACACCTGCTAAGAATGATTGACGGGAGACTAGCTAAGAAGGTTTTTATGTTTGAGGTAATGGGTAACAGGACAAGGGACAAACCCAAAGGGAGATGACTTGATAGAGTAAAGGAGCTGTAAACCGCTAAAAGAAATAGTTTTGACGAAGGAAATACATTAACACAAGAAAGGGTTACTTGGAGGAGAGTAATATATGGAACATTCCTTTAAAGGCTTCAGATATCTGAACAGCCCGAAGAGCCTAACTATTTAAGCTTTAGAGATCTGCAACTCTGGATCTGCATGTGGGACTGTGATGATATAAATATATATATATATATAGTATATATATATATATATATAATATATATATATAATATAATAATATATATAATATAATATATTATAATATATATATATATATATTATATATTATATATAATACTTATTATAAAAATATATATATATATAATATTATATTATATATATATATAATATATATATAATATATATATCATTATATATATAATATATATATATTATATAATATATATTGAGCTGCAAAATAAAATTTGAGCGACTTACTTCATTAGTAGAGAGGAAAAATTTTGATAATTATTATTATTAATCACATTTACAGCAGTTCACCGTAAGCAATTTTGTTTCAGCTCACTTTTATTATTTTCAATCGTGGACTCTTCTCTCTCTCCGTCTCCTTCTCTCTCATCTCTCTCTCTCTCTCTCTCTCTCCTCTCCTCTCTCTCTCTCTCTTCTCTCGTCTGCTCTCTCTTCTCTCTCCTCTGCTTCACC
>JABUQX010107769.1:0-5000 GCA_015478945.1 Trachelipus rathkii
GAGAGAGAATTTGCATTGTGAATAGGGTTTCTGTCTTTTACCCCTTAAAACCTAATCTTTAAATTTTTGCGTGGGGTCACTAGGGATGGTGGTTTGTTTAACTAGTCTACGGTATCGAGGTGGTTTATCGCTCTCTGTCGCCGAGTAGGGTTTCTTTTACTAATTGTTTAAATTTTTTTTATCCCTAGAGTTCCAATTTCTAGTGCATTCCAATGGAGGGCCATGTTGTCTAGTGCTCTTGTCTTTACTGGGGCAAGTCCAGCCACAATGTGCTTCAGGCACAATAAAACTAATTCAAGCAATATATTTTCCTAAGTTTTGATAATATCATTTTTCCCTCTCTTCCCCTTTCTGAAACTTTTAAAACCCTTTTTTTCCCCCCTTCCCCGTTTTCTCTTTTTATCACGAATCATTCCAGTACAATCTCCGAAAATGCAGGTTTTAAAAAACGCACGCACACTATTGATTTTTTAATGAACCTCTTACTGCCCTTAAAAATTTTTATTTTAAGAGAACTAGAAGAATAAAAATTTTCAGTTACATAATAAAACCAATTCTTTTTTAGTATCACGATATATCCTTCAAATGCTCAAAACATTAACAAATGAATATCATGGGGGTTCATTACATTTGTGCAGGTTTTCGTGTGGTCAAGTGGAGTATGATCTGCGCGCTGGTGATCTGGATGTAGGCAGTTGCACTAAAACTTTTAATTCTGTCCTCAGATCGAAAGATAATAAAGAGAGTGATATTGGGTATTATATTTTTCATAGTGTCAACTAACGAAACATTTTGCGTCACCAGAGGAGTAATTGTGGTGGAAGACACGTTAGAAGTAGAATAGCGTCGTTAATTTTTTTTCTACTTCATGAGATTGTGAGGATAGGAGAATTAGTGTCTTGAAAACCTGCAGCATTTAAATTAGGCTTGTTGAAACTACAGCAGTTTGTAATTATATATAATATAATATATATATATATATATATATTATATATATATATATATATAATATATATATATATATATATATATATATATATATATATAATATATATATATATATATATATATATATATATATATATATATATATATATATTATATATATATATATATATATTATATATATATATATATATATATATTATATATTATACCAAGTAGGAGGGCCTTCATTGATGAGAATTTGAAGGAATCATTAGAAGATATAAAGGTTTGAAGTTAAGAGAAAATAATTAAATTTTAACAGTTTTTTTTAATATATATTTCCTTGAGCTTTCAAGATATTATATTATATATATATATATATATATATATATGATTATATATATATATTATATATCATATATATATATATATATATATTATATTATATATATATATATATATATATATATATATATGATAGTATATTTGTATATACTTTTATATATATATATATATATATACTATGTCTATCATATATATATATATATTTATATATATAATAAATATATATATTTTATATCTATATGTGTTGTGTGTGTGTGTGCGCTGCCATGTGGGCGAGGCTGCGTGTGATGTACGCTTGTGCGTCAGAATACAAAATACGGGAAGCCCTAGTCTGGTAGTTGTGTTTGTTGAAGAAATTGCTTAAAAGGCTATGTGGCAGCAGTTAACGGGGGTCGCAGCAGGCGGAGCTAACGGAAAGTAACCGACATGAGGAAAGTAAAATTACTCGGTAAGAGAAAATTCGTAAGACCGCGTGGACTTTTCTCTTCTCGGGAACATCAAGAGCAGCATAAAAATGATCGAAAGAGATCAAAAGGTGCGGGCGAAGTAGGAGGGCGAAGATACAGGATTTTTGCGGATGGCATAATCATCAGAAATCGTTGAATATGGAAGAAAGGGCAGATATTTTTAGATCGAGTTTGACCTCAGGGAGAGCAAATATATTGTGGTGTTTAGACGCCCTGAATAGAAGCTTGTTCGACATTCCATTGGTAACAATTAAAGTTTGATGCACCGATAGAATCGGTCTCACAATGAACTAAAAATGGAATGGTGTTCAAAGTCGGACTTTTAAACGATCTAGTGCCCTGACGTACACAACGTATGGCAGATTTTCTCCAAGATCCTTTTGTACGGAATTGAAAGAGGTCGACACCAAGGGGTTGTTAAATTCGTTAGTGAGGGAAAGAAATGTGAAACAATTGAGCTCCGGTTTTAATATCGGATGTTATAAGCTTCACTTAAATGAAGTGTCCAAAGATCTTGGTCGTTTACCATCGACTATGAACAGAGCCACGTTTCGTCAACGTCTGATGAGTAAATATGTCCAGTTTACCAGTTTCATTATCGATTTTGGATTTATAGGCTTGTGGTTTTCGAAACCTGGTGAGGCCTGATTAAGGGAGTGAAGTTGCTAGTGAAAATGTCTCATTACCCAAATTAAGGAAACTCATATCACTTATTAATCGAGGAAGATAACGTGCTTTTAGATCAGGTAGTAGGAAAACTTTATTCTGAATTGAACATGGCATGAGATCATCCCAACAGCTTCTGTATGAGGGAGGTGGGAACAAACGGGCAAAGTTGGTCGAGTAGAAACGTCAAATAATAAGAAAGAGCTACCGGAACCAATGGGAATACTGATGATTACTGGATTACTAGCAAATCTAGGGAACGGCCTCCTGAATACGGCGAATTCCAAAGAAAGAGAAAGAAATAAAACGCAGATTAAAGTTTCGGCAACAGCTTATCAACGCCTTTGATATATGCGATAGAAAAATTATATTCGATTAAGGAAAAGAGAATTATGTTGTTTGATGATCAAAATTTAACTGGATTCCGGCATAAATACAGACAATAAGCGGGTTTATGATGTTGTGGCACAAAACAAGTTCTAACCATCGAAAGAAAGATTTAAAGCGCAACACAGATGAGGTTGGGATGCTAAGAAGCTGCATGTTCAGCACAGAGTGCGGTGTAAGTGTATTGCTGCAAGTAGTTGTCATAGGTTTTGTAGTTCAAGTTTAGTTATTTGCACCTTGCATCGGTTGCTAATAGTCTGGATGTATAACAGAAAGGATCAGAGTTACAAACCAGTATGAAAATACTGCTCAATCGCATCTTGATGCAAGACGCCTGTATCCCAGCAATCGCGGACAAGGTATCAGTTGCTTGACATCATTTGCTGAAACAAGGCGTGTGTGCGACGGGTAGAGATTAATACAGTTCGGAAAGGGGACGTGGGAGGAAAAACGAAAAAGTGGTACACAGAATGAATAAATAGTAGGAAATATATTGGAGTATATCAGTTGAAAAGAGATTGAAGAATAGCGCGTTGTTATGTTCACAACGAAGAGTTAAAAAGAAACTTAGAGTAGGCAGCTTAACACATCTTTGAAACAGAAAGACCTTGTAAGTGAAAGAATTAACTCTGACGAGATAGCATCGACTTACAATTTCAATCGATAAGTATTTGAGAGTACGCAGCAATAACCGATCGTTGGATGTATATAGGTTCAATAGACGTATATATATAAATTATAATTATAAAATAATATATATATAGTAGTATATATATATAATATATATATATATATATATAAGTATAGTATATATATATATAATAGAGTACTTATTTTCGTTTTATATGTACGGGATACTATTTGAAGGTATTGGATACACATGAATTTTTCCGGAGGGTGATAGAGCAATAGAAGTAGACCGATTGGTGATAGCATCGTCGGTTAACATCAGTATCAGTATGATGGTATAGCTTTATTATCATTACAAGATTAGGTACATTGGTAGAGAGATACGAGTCTCAATCTCTGTAGGAACGGTATTGGTGGTTCGAGACTAATATATATATATATATAACGGACTAAGTGGTGATGTTGAGGCTGAGAATGAAAGCTACTCTTCGTATCTAGGATATAGATGTAAGCGTGATATGAATGATCAGGATATAACCTAACAGATCGATGAAGGTATATATATAATATATATATATATATATAGTATATTATATATATATAGTATATTATAGATATAGATAAGGATTACATGGTACTAGAGTATCGATAGGTGGTGGTATAGAGGGATAAGAGTTAATTAAGCTTGATGGAGCAATGAGGTATATATATATTATATATATATATATATATATATATAATATATAAAGAGCATAATGTACAACCCCAGCTCTGTAAGCTTTTAAGATTCAATAGACTCAATCGTAATATGTGTGTAGTGATAAGGTAGGAGGAGGTATATTATTCAGGAAAAACGAAGAATTTCTTGTCTCCCTTAGCAAATCAGATTTGTTGGTGAGAGGCGAGTTGATGCTAAGAGAAATAGAACCCTGATTCGCTATAAGGCTTAAAGAGTCTGGAATAAATAAATCAATAGTTGAGTTACAGAGTGGAAAAAATAGAAATGAGCGCAATGTGTTTTATATACAGGAGATGTCCAAAAAAAAGGCGGTGCACAGTGACACGGAATCGCAGTACTAGCTGGTGAGCATGGGAACGGAGCTGACTCCAAAGTAACTACAC
The DNA here is from genome assembly GCA_015478945.1 of Trachelipus rathkii. Taxonomy (NCBI): domain Eukaryota; kingdom Metazoa; phylum Arthropoda; class Malacostraca; order Isopoda; family Trachelipodidae; genus Trachelipus; species Trachelipus rathkii. Next base: position 4,545 of record JABUQX010107769.1, read on the forward strand.
GATGAGACCAAAGAAGGAATAAAAAACAAATTCGTCGAGTCGCAAAAGAAGTGAAAATACTATTCTTTTCTAAGGCTAGCCCAATGCATAATGGATTTGATGGTACAGTTCGTAAAATTCAGGCAAGCCATAATTATTTTTATTAAGAAGAAATGGCAATGAGAGAAAATGCCAGGACTAATCTGACAGAGTTACCAGTACACTCTAATTCTTTAAAAACGGAGGCCATTGTCACCCACTGTCTTCTATCGGAACACGACAATGAAGTTGGCAATGTCCACTGGTTGGAGGGGAATTATAATCCAGATCGTGTTAATTTGAAAATATGAGAATTCGTTTTTTAGCTACACTAAATGCTGTCTCCTGCTAAGCGAGCTTTCCAAACTTTGAACCCATCGTGAAACAGGGAATGGCCATTTAAACCGCGGTAGTTGTATTACATAGTAATTAGCGAGA
>JABUQX010107770.1:0-48824 GCA_015478945.1 Trachelipus rathkii
AAAATTTTCTTACTAAATTATATATAATATATATATCATATATATAAAATTTGGCAGCCCCGCAACCCCTCTCCTACGAGAAATGGTAAATGTCGAAGTAAATTGTGGCCCACCTAACATAGCCAAGCCAAAGATCCATCAGGCAAATGTATCCAAAGTTTCTCTCTCTCTTCTCTCTCTCTCTTCTCTTCTTCTCTCTCTCTAATATATTATACTGAATATTATATTATAGTAATTATATATATATATTATATATTAGTATATATTTTATAATTATTATATAATATATATATATAATTTATATAATTATATATATATATATTATATAATATATATGTAATATATACAGTATAAAGTGATATAGTATAATATATATATATATATATATATTATAATATATTAATTATAAATTATGAATATTATTATATAATAATATATATTATTATTTATGATTATAATATATATATATATATTTAATATTATATATATATAGTTATATATATATATATATTTTAATATATATATAGATATATATATTATAGTATATTATATATAATATATAATATATATATATATATTTTATTATATTATATATTTAATATTTAGTTATATAGTATATATTATATAGTAATAATATTATATATTTATATATATATATATTATTCAGGGCTGCGTGATGTCGGAGTGCGGGAGGTCGGAGTCGTGCGTCGGAGGTCGTGGAGTCGTAGCAATTTTTTCCTAGGAGTCGGAGTCTGAGTTGTAGTCTGAAATTCTGTGCACGTGGAGTCGGAGTCCGGAGTCGGGAGTCGAAAATTTCTGTGTAAGGGGAGTCGTGAGTCGGAAGTCGGGCGTGTTTTTGTTTAGGGGGAGTCGGAGTCGGAGTCGAAAATTTATAGAAGCTATTAATTATTATTATTATTATGGATCATGTGCTGTATAATCAGCATCCACTTCATTGGCATATCGATTGGCATGGATTCGAACATTTTTGTTTATAAGAATTTATGCTTATTGTTTTTTCCTTACTATAACGTATTGCTACTCGTATTAATTAATATTAACAAGTAATATATTGAAAAAAAGTAAAAAAATTGGAAAAAACACTTTATAGTAGTAATAGAGCTTCACAGTCACAAAAAAAAAATAAATATAAGTATTATGAAGTAATATATGATATATATATATATATATATATATTATATATATATATATATATAATATATATATTATATATATATATATATATATATATATATATATAATATATATTATATATTGTATATATTATAATATATATGATATATATTTATATAATATATATATATATATATAATATATATATATATATATATATATATATATAATATATAGCATATTATATACAGAACGTGATTTGTAGAAATATCTCGAAAGTATGACGACTTACAGAAAAACCATTACATATTTGGAAATATCAGAGTATAAAGCTTATTAACCAGAATGTAAAAAAAATCTCGAGAAGTACGACACTTAAACAGAAAAACAAATTACATATTTGGAACCAGTGTATAAAGCTGCCTATATGTAAATGTCGTTTTATGATTTAAAACTATATCGAATACCCTAGAGTAGACCGCATAAGATATCAGGAGTTGGGGTCTATCGGCCTCTAGGTGGACGACAGGGGGGACTTTAGTCCCCCCCTCTGTCCCGCCATCGGCTCGAGCCCCCTAATAGAGAATATGTTTCCTTGAACTTCAACGACTTTGCATATAATAAGCTTATACGCTGAATTCCAAATATGTAATTTGTTTTTCTGTAGTGTCCTACTTTTCGAGATTTTTTTTTTTTTAGCCATTCTGGTAATAAGCTTTAATACGCTGATTCCAAATATGTAAGTTGGTTTTTTTCTGTAAGTGTCATTTTTTTCGAGATAATTCTAATGATCACGTTCTGTAATTATGCATATATATATATACTATAATATATATAATATATATAATAGTATTATATATAATAGTATATAGTTTATTATAATTTAATATATATATGGTAGTCAATCATATATAGTACGGTTATGGAATATAGTATGTATGACAATATGTTAGTGCATTGAGGAATTATATCGCTCACGCAACATCACGTTGTCTCATAGTTGGCGTCTCTCTGTAACTTTGCGCACATGGGTAAACAGTTACTATTTCCCATACCGTGTAGGTCATATCTTTGATTTTCCGAAATAGACTATATTTCGCCATTTCATGACATTGTTACATATTATTATTTTTGGAATACAGGTAATATATATTTTTTGGAAAATTTACTGCATGCAATTTCTGTTGAAATATGATTTGTGAAACATTCAGATTATAATTGTTTCATTTTCCATGTTTCATGTACTTGTATAACTGTAAAACTAATCACGAGATTTGTGCATTTTGTATGCATATAGTGAGCTTCACATCTTTAAAATATTAAAAAAACAAATACTAATTAACTGCATTTGTCTCAAATAGATTTTACCTTTTCACTAAACTCCATGTTAGTTAATTTATTTCTTATACTTTCTCATTTAAGTATTATTTAATAACGATGTTATTTCATTCATTATTTTCATAACTAATTGTATGAACTTATGCAAAGAAAGGTTCAATCTTTTAACACTATTAGGCGTTGCTGTTCATTGTGTCAGACTATATTTATAAAATCGGCTTTTGCTTAACTGGATGCTGATAATCAACAAGAGCCATTATTATTATTTTTATTATTATTATTATTATTATTATTATTATTATTAGTTATTATATATTATTATTATTATTATTATTATTATTATTATTATTATTATTATTATTATTATTATTATTATTATTATTATTATATTATATTATTATTATTATATTTTAATAATGAACCTTTATTCAGAATAAGATGGTGTCTCGATTTGAGATCTCCATTGGAGCCCGAACCGTTCGCGCGATTTCTACATGGTCTCATACTGAAAACCAATATTATGAATGGAAAATAACACATTTAATCCGAAGACATATTTAAGATACGTTGATGACACTTTTGTCATATTTGAAAATTTATCATATTGAAAATTTTAAAATCATATTTGAAAATCACTTAAAAAATTTCATAGAAAGCTTAACAACTGTCCGTCCTGGGATACTCGAAAAGATGTTTTAAAAGATAAAAAACCGGCATCATTATTATCTTTACTTTGTTTTAAAAATGGTAGAGTTGGAAGAGAAGTAAATGTTAAAAGTACAGATAAAGGTTTATACACAAATTATGATTCTAATATACCCGGAAAGATATAAACTATCAATTATTAAAACCCTAATTCACAGAACTTTTAAAATAACTTCATCGAGGGAACTCTTTAACAAAGAGGTGATAAGAATAACAAAAAACTTATTTAATTATGGGTAGATAGAGTAATAGAAAAGGTTATTAAAAGAACTATAAACAACATTTTAACTTCAAATAAAAATTCCCCTTAACATGGAAAGCAGGATACTTTTTATTTTAAATCATCAATTTGAAATTATTATTAGAGAAGAGCGAAAAATTAAACATAATTGTAAGGAACATGTTAAGTCAAGAGAAAAAAGTTAATGTTAGAAGCTACTACACACCCGAGACGAGTGCCTTCATATTTTAGTACCCGTGGTCATTGTTCGGAGGATTTCAGAAGTTATGTTGTGTATCATTTTATTTGCAAAGAAGTAGGATGTATTCCTCTTATGTGGAGTACACAACTAACACTTTAAGAATCCGAATTATGCAACAACGGGTATAACCCCAGTAAAATATGGGAGCATTACTCGACGGATCACAAAATCCCCTCCAACAGTTGAAATTGCGAGTTGTTTTAAAATTTATTTTCAAGTTTGGTAATATTAACTATCTTCGTATTAGCAGAATCTTTATTAAATAAACTTTCAGGCTTATATCTAATGTAAAATTTTAAATAAAATTGAATGAATGCTTGAATGTTTTTTTGAATGTTTTGTTTTTGCAGGTACACTAGTTAATCCATTGATAATAGCTGTAACTGCAAAATAATGTCAAGCTTTTTTGATTTTTCATCAAAAATTATTTTTTTAACTTCATAAACATTTAATGAATATATATTTATGATTTTTTTTTATATTTAGAAATTTATTTTTGTAAGCTGCATTATAAATAATAGTTAGTTAAACGTGATCATGCCTGAAGTAATACAGGCGAAATATTGGAATAATATTAAAAGTTTTAAACATTCCAGTTATACTCGAATAGTCCTTAATAAAATTTCTTTTCCTGAAATAAAGAACTATTTAGAAGAAATGGAGAGAACTTGTAAAAAGTACGTTAAAATTGGAGCTGATGATTAATTTCTTCTTATTATTATATTATTATGATTATATTTATTATTATTATTATTATTATTATTATTAATTATTATTATTATTTATTATTATTATTATTATTATTATTGATTAAATTATTATTATTTTTTTTATTGTACTAAAAAGTATTTAACTGTTAATTTTAAAATGGCTGGTTTTTAATAATAAAAATAAAAATAATTTCATTAATAATTGTAGGAGATTTATTTGTTTCCGAAACTGAAAATATATTTGTTTGCCATGTATTGCGCTGCGCGCTGCATCTTTATGTCTTTACCATAGATGTAGCGGATGGTGATTTTTGACTATCCGCGGATTCGGATAGTAAAAAAATCACTATCCGAGATTGAGATGAAGGATTTTTAACAATTACTACAGCAGTGCTTCAATATATATAACTATATATATGATATATAATATATATATATTATATATAATATATATATATATATATATATATATATATTATATATATATTATATATATATATATATATATATATATATATATAAGAAGGTTTGGAAGGTGTTCGTAGGACTGTCAGGACAGTGAAGATTTCTTCTGCATGGGTTTGGCAGTACAGTTGCTACTATTCTGGTCCTTTATCCTTTTGCTTGTATGTGATCTTCTTGGACCCAGTAGAATCTTATGCGCCTAGAAGCAAGATCCTCTGGAGACCTCTGGGGGAACGAAGTTTTGAAGCCTAATGAAAGAAGATGCGTTCTACTGAAGGGCGAAAACCCTACCTGAGAGTATAACCAGAGGACTGGCATCGGAAACAATTGCGAAAAGAATTGGTTTTTCTAAAATGCTCTAGGGTAAGAGTTTCTGTCGCAAAAGAAGATGTTGGAGCCAACTGACAGGCGGGCGAATCTCCCTCCTGGGAGTTTATATAATATATATTATATATAGTATATATACATAGAGCTATATATATATTATAATAGGTATATATATATATATATATAATAGTACTATATTATATATATAATATATATATATATATATATATATTATATATATATGATATATATAACCTGTGTTACCCAAGATTGCGAGATATCGGAACCCACTCTTATTGCCACCCCAACCAAATTCTCTTTCCCCAGTCCCTCAACCCATTTGAAAAAAAGGTTAGCTAGGCAGAATAATAAACTTAAAAAAATATAATAATTCTCAATTATGTTAAAGAAAACTAAAAGCTTCTGAGCCCTGTTAGGGAAGAGTTTGCTTCTCTTTTATTCGTAAATGAGATCTGGCATCGCTGAAAAGGCTCGCCAGCAACACTTATGGAAGGGCTGCTAAGTATTCCCAGCCGAGTTCTGCAAGATGGGAAAAACTTTTACAATTATACGCCATCAAACTAATGGATCTTTATCAGATTCCAAGAGTTTTTTTCGCTTTTGATAATCTTCGATCAATGACAGATGGTCCCTTTGACACCTCTGAAAAGCAAGACTCTTTTCATCGCTGGCTAGAAGCAAAAGAACGTTTCATGGATTCTGTCAATGGTTCGTAACAGATAGTAAAATGTGTGTCTGTTTCCCTGGCGCAATCTTTTCCTTTTTATTTGGCTGGTGAAATTTCTGGCTTTAGCAGCATTTTCTCACATAGTGTGTAAATAATTTTAACCTTTTTTTGAAACACGTGGTTCAAGAAATTTGTTTTTGTACCTCAGATATAAAAAAGTTGCCATAGGCAGAGCTTAATCGTTTTACCAGATTTTTGAAACCTATTATCTATCTCCAGCAATAGTGTGTCTGTCACCATTGAAAGTTCCTTACTTTTTAATAGCAGCATTTAGCAGCTTTCATCGTTACATCTAGAGGAATGCCTCGTCTGGCAAACCAAGAATTTTTCCTGGAATAATAGTCTTAGTTACCCTCTTCAAAAGGGTTAAGAAGAGTATACAATTTACTAAAAATCGTATTATCACACCTGCCAAGCCTTTCACCTTTGTGGTTGTTTCGAGTATAAGGGGAGAGCAGCTAAAAAATTATTTCTCCATCCTCTCAAGCTTGTATAGAATACTTATTCCAGAGTCTGAACATCTTGCGTTACATAAAGTTGAGGAACATTTAGTCTCAAAATTGAATACTATCCGCTATCCCGCAAAAAATTCATGCGGATGGAATGCAAATGCGGATGCGGGTGGAGATAAATTATGCGGATGCGGGATAATCTGCCTACACACCCTTCTAGTCTTTACGGTAATTTTTAACCGTATAGCATTTGGAGATTAGATTCATTGGAAGTGTATAATTTTTTTATTCTCAAAAGGCAAGCGAAAAAAATAGTTTGAAACAAAAAAAAATGTTTTTAATTGTAACTTTGTAAGCACTAAGCTGGTCAGAGTCGAAATTTTGAAAATTTGACTAGATGGAGTTGGAGTCGGAGTCGAAGTCGAAAATTTTTGTTATAGTGGAGTAGGAGTCGGAGTCGAGTCGGAGTCGAAAAATTTTTTGTTTAAGTGGAGTCGAGAGTCGGAGTCAGAGTCGAAAATCCAAAATTTGAATTTAGGGAGTCGGAGTCGAAAAATTTATTTTACGACTCCGCAGCCCTGATATATATATAATATTATATAATACTTATATATTATATATATATATATATATATATATATATATATATATATATAATATATAATATTATATATATATATATATATATATATATTATATATATAATATATATATTATATAATATATATTATATTTATATATATATATTACTCCAATTTGCTGTTGCATGGCCTTTTCTTTCGGATGGCTTGTATAGGTGATGTTTGACTGCACGTGCTGTTTATCTTTGCACGAGCTTTGTTTAATTTTGGTTCGGTTAAGTTTTTGTTTCTTTTTCTTTTTGAAAGAAATTTATTTTATTTTCAAGGATTTATTCTTTCTTAGGTATTTAGAAATAAAGTAAAATTTATTGAAGATGGGAAATTGTTCAGTTTAAGGCTTTTTTGATTAATTATTTACACACTTTAATTAGTTTAGCCCAGCTCTAAGGAGTATTCCCGCTGTGGCGACGGTGAAGTCGCTTTCCGGGGTTGTAGTAACAAGGTGATGTTTTTATTTCAATATAAAAGCATTAATATAAAGATAAAAATTCTTATTCACACTAAATAAGAGAAGACGAAAAATTTACTTCCACCTGTTGTAAAAAGTGAGTAGCTTTTTGTTGATTTTTCGTTTTAGTTTAGTTTATTTTTTTAGTGGTAGCAGATTTGGTTGCGTTAGTAGTAGTGGTTTTTCTCAGTCTAGATATGGATATGGAAGATTCGTCTGGTAGTAAGGGCAAGCAAAAGGAGAGAATAGATGGAAATAGAAAGAGGTTATGTCCCGTGTTTCAAGGTGACGGAAGTGGAGCAAATGAATATGAGGTGACGAAAATCTGTAACAGGGAAAACAATCAATCTTTTACCTTTCTCTCCCCTTCTTTTCCTCCCTTCCCCTTATTCTTTTATACCTCTAACATTCACTCTTTTCTTTTGTAAACACATCCACTTATTGATGTTTAGTATCAACCCATCAACTTTTGCCAGTTTTTCTCTTATAACATCACTTTCATCCACGCAGCATCTATCCTTAAGCACTTGCTCAACACTTGTGTCATCGAATATATTGCAGATTTCAGGTTCTTACAGTACGCATACACTTTGATTTGTAACCTCTCCACCAACAGCCTCTCTCCAACATTCTTATAAATATATACCCGCTTATCTACCTTCTATAAACGATATAGCTTCTGACTCAATTGAAGATCTCTCAAACCCTTTTCATTAGGGTGGGCCGAAAAAAACAATTTTTCGAGTATCGAATTCTAATTGGACTCAAAAATTGCGCATTTGCATGCTATTCAACGAATAATTAATGAAAAAAAAAATACGTTGGATCTTCAGTTCGCGCAAAATGACTAAGTTTTAGAAAAAAAATGAAAAAACACGAAAATTTACCTTTACGCTAAAATTATACAACTACGTTTTTGGGGTTTCTAATAGCTCTAATTATCTCATTTTTAATGCGTGATAATAGAAAAAGAAACACACACGCTTTGTTTTGAGTTCACGCATTAAGACTAAAATTTTCAAAATTTCGTGTAAAAAAGGGAGTTTTCCGTTTTACAAATATACGCAGTATTTTACTAAATCTAATAAATGAGAAAATTATTTCCCATTATTTATGATTGAATCTTAAATTCCAATTAGACTTGCTTATTTAAGTTATTCTCGCCACGATGTGATCTACTGAGCATTGTTGAGCATGGCTCATATCTAACAAACCTGTCTCGACAAGTTTCCCAAACTCTTTCCGTCTCTGTCTGTAGAACCTGTCAGTTACTACTTAGCTTGCCGCGTGAGAACATCTCACTGCCGTCCTACTGCTATAAATATCTACAGTGAGTACCAAATCAGGCAAAAGTGTAGTGAGCGAATGACATTTTTTTCTATATTTTAGTGTTTTTCTTGTGACTTTGTTTTGTTAGTGATTATGAAGAATGTGAGATGGCGGATCAGAGAAAGGTGCTGGTGGCGGCGACAAGACAGGCGCATCGTTATCCTATTTTCGGTTTGCCTAAAGAACTAAGCGGAACAAACCTACTGACATTTGGGGACGTGCTGCAAAGTTGCTTTGAAAAAAAACTATAAAATTTCAATCTCATCGGATTCAAAGAAAAAAGTAGCATTTTCAACAACAGCCAACAGTGTTGTTACTCACAAAGGAATAATATATTGTAAAGCCTCTGATCTAGGGGTAATACATACTCGGGTTGTGCAAATGATAAAAATCAACCATGATTCATATTATAATTAAAAAATCGCATAAACGAGACAAGGAAAAAGAGAGGTTTAAAAAAAATAGAGGATTTCGTGGCGGAAGCCAAATCAAAGGTGTTTAATATTGCACCGTGCAAGTGTATTATGACATATTCTTGTGTATGTGGGGGGAAAAGGAAGGTGTCTGTGAATGAAATGTAGTTGTAGAATGTAATTGTGATAAAGACAAAAAGATCCCACCCGTTGAGAAAAAGTTTATATTCGATCAGCGAACAACCAGGATTCTCTTCATTGGCAGTCTAGATAAACAAGAAACAGAAAACTTAAGAAAAAAAAGAAGAGAAAATAACGAATTATTGCGAGAAACTGTTGGAGGTGACAATGACACTTGTAACATGGAAGTTACTAAAAAGTCTCCGCACGAAAGAAGTGAAACTGATATATCTTTAGTTCCTTCTACATCTCAAATGAGGTTGAAATTAACTGATAGTGCTTTGCTTAGTAATAGACTTGGTGTTTCTGATGGAGCTACAGCTGCTACCGCTTCCAGCGTTTTGCATGATCTTAAAATGATTTCTGAAAAAGATAAGTTGCTAGTGTTCGTTTAAGGCGAGATAAGAAGAGAAAAACAGAAGACCTGACATGCTCTTGGGAAAAAATATGGACCGGCCTATAGTAACAAGGGGAATATACTTTGGTGTTAGAAAACATACTAATCTCTTTCAAAAACAAATAGGAGCTAAAATATACCGAAGGGTAAGAAAAGAGGATCACATTAGCGTGATTCGTGAGCCTGGTGGGTAATATGTTGGTCACGTCATACCGGCTAGTGGAACCAGCAGTAAAAATGTTAATTGCGTTCTTAATTACCTGGAAGATAATGATATTGCCATTATTGAACTGGTTGGTTGAAATGGCACAGCAACAAACAGGGTGGAAAATGGTGCCTTCCGTAACATAGAGAATATGCTTACTTCACTTCAACGAGCTACCATTCAGACATTTATTTGGATACCCATTAAAATTTTCGAAGCAATTCAATTAGATGAAATTGACTTAATAAAACTGATCTTAGTAAAGACCAGCAGTACCTTCTGAATATTGTCAGAGCAATCCAGACAGAACAGTGTGCTCCAGATATGGCTGTAAGAGATCCTGGACCTCTCAGTCACTCCCGATGACTCTCATGTGCAGACCGGGTCTTGCGGTTGTTCACTTCCCAAACAATTCCTACAAACAAACTCAAAATATTTGTAAACTATATTGTGAAGACATATGCTCCTGTCTGGTTCGAAATTAAGAGATATCAGGCAGTGATATATTGTCCTAAACAATATCTTTAAGATTGTACCAACAATGAGACATTTTCCAATCAATGTTAAATGAATCATCGATCCTGTGGACCTGTGGTAGAGAGGAACGATTTATTTTGTCACCCAGAGAACATGTTGATGGCTATGATAGTAGATGAGAGACAACACATACGAGAGTTTGGTTACAGGAGAGTACTAAGGGCAAGAACTCAAAATCTGAAAAGGAAGTCTGTTAGAAATTTTACGACTCCCTCAATAAATTGTGGTGCAATGGACTACAGTGAATTAGTTAATAGACTGGGTAAAATATAAACCGTCTTTCAATCCAATGATGAAAAGCTTGAAAATAGGAATTATTTTGTCAGTTCTGCTTGATAAAACTCAGCCTGAGCTTCATTTTTTAAATTTCAATGTCATACCCAAGCTGTTGAAAGATGAGTCAAACTTGTCTCAAAGTCTGCAGAAAAAGTTTGCTGACACGAAGACAGAGATGTCTTCATTAGAGCAACTTTGCTCTCAAGATCCACAAAGCCAAAATTTGATCAAAAATCTAAATTTAAGACAACGTCCGCGACTAAATCAACATTATTTAACACACCCTAATTGGTTGAGTGGTTGGGTAGGATGTGGTTGGATCTCGAATTGTAGTCACGTCCTCGTGGTGAATTCTGGGTCATTTCATAAAAAAATGTGAAATGGACAGAGCTGCAAAATGATGTACTCTTATCTAAATAGAATATATAAAATCACTCAATTTACGAATTATTAAGGAAGATGGCCTTTAATAATTTAAAATGACACAGATCGTCTATTTGTAGAACGGTAAAATTCCCAATTTTTCACCTAAATTCTAAAATTTTAGTCCTTTGCACGAACTCAAAATATAGCACATGGTTTTTAAATATCATTTTCCTGTCATCAGGCAACTAAATTGAAGCGCTTAGATACTATTATAATTAAGCCAAATACGTATATGTTGAGCGTGGAGGCAAATACGGTGTTTTTTTCCAAATTTTGGTCCCTTTGCGAGAACTGCAGATCCAAAGTATGAGTTTCTTCATTATTTTTTTCTTTGATTAGCATGGAAATACGTAATTTTTGAGCCCTATTAGAATTTTATAATCGAAACATGATTTTTTTGACCCACCTTATTTTTCGTACACCAAGACTTCCAAGTAATAGGAAATTTATTCCCTTTTTTCATCTTAAGAGCCACCAAGTAATCTACCTGAAGACTAACACTCCCCTCACTAGCACACGACGCATCCGTAAACACTTACATTTCAATATTACCTTCAAGTTTTTTCAGCCAAATACCCTTATTTATATCTTCTACATCTACATCTTCCCCTTTTTATAATATTAATTTATTTCTTCATTTATTCTATTTTCTCTCCCTTAAAAATTTCTTCCTTTTGCTCACAGAATAACAAAAATCAAGTCTCGTCTTACCACTCACCCAATTTATATGTCCCATTAGCGAATTATATAAAATCAATTCCTAACTCTCTATTGCCTTATTACTAAAGAAATCTTTATACTGGAAAAATTTATATTTCTCTTGATCCAGTCACGCACAACTCTCATACTCATGTATATTAACCCATATATACCTAAAACCCTCAGCGTCTTCTGAACTCATTTTTAACTTATTTCATCCATAAATATTTCAGAATCACCAAAACAAAAATCATCCAAATGTTTACACATAATTAATACTAATCTCCTTTCTTTCTTCCATAAATATAAAGCCTGTTCTAATTTACTTTTTATAGCGTCTAATTCGTAATTCCTCAATTACGCCAACCACTCTGTCATACCATGCTCTAGAGTCAGAAGCATCTTCTAAACTATAAACAGTTTTCATTAATTCCCAAATGCACTGATCCTTTGCTTCGTTGGAAGGAATCACATAAACCCTCCTTTTTATAACATTCCCTTGTAAATAAGCATATTTAATATCAATGGAATTACACACCCATCCCTTTTTTATGTAATTTAAATAATTTCTTAAAACCTTCCCTAAACAAGTTGGAGCTTCAGTAATCAAATTCTCTCCCTTCTCTTCAACCCCTCTTGCAACCAATCTAGCTCTACATATACATTTATTTCCTTTCAACTTTTCGGTAATCACCCATCTTAGAGATATCTTCTTTTTGTCCTCTATCATTAACTTTCTTAAAAACATTATTTGCCTCCCATTTATCAATTTCCTTTAATTTAGCTGTCAAAAGTCATTCATCATCCCAATTGTCCAACCAGATTTCATCTTGATCCTAGATACTTTCAATTTCCTTACAATCTCTAAAGTCAATCGAGCTACACTCAGCACTCGCCACATATTATAACCATCACTCCATTTCTTACTATTAGCTTTCTCTGCTCTACATAACACTTTCACATCCATGCATTCTCCATTCTCTCTATTCTTGCATCTTTACATTTTCCAATCTTTATTTCTGTCATTATCCCCTGTTGTTCCCGTTGTTTCTTCTTCTTCTTCTTCTTCTTCTTCTTCTTCTTCTTCTTCTTCTTCTTCTTCTTCTTCTTCTTCTGTATAAGACTCTGTCTATTCAGTGCTTCTTGACTTCTTGCTTCTGTAGCTTGCCTTCTTCTTCTTCTTCTTCTTCTTCTTCTTCTTCTTCTTCTTCTTCTGTTATAAGAACTCGAACTATTTTAAATCCTTCCTATATATATCCCCTCCTGGTTCACAATCTCTCTTTATTTTTATTTTTTATCTACAATTTCTTTGTTATTCTGAGGTACTCCTGCTAATCTGGTATTTAATTCATCTTTCCTTAGATTTACACTAGCATCCATCCTTTTGAACGATTCCCTTCCTAACAGTCAAGGTATATTCCCTTTTTAAAATGTTATAAAAAAAATCTTTTATTCCCCACATAACATGGTATTCTCAATCTTTTAACTACCTGGTAAGTGGAATCACCAAACACATATTTCCCATTTAACCACATCATATATTCTTTAACGTCTTCCCAGAACATTTCGTTCATGCTACCTACCACTAAGCCTAGTCACTTAACAAATTCTTCTGACATCCAGCATCCACAATAGCACATTTTCTTCACATTTATCTGTCCTTTCTCTTTCAATTACACCTTTGTAAATAATTAGCCTGATTACCTGTATGAGAATCCCTATTGATTCATGCTTTTCATGTACTATACCGTTTCATACATCCTGCCTGTTCTCCCAAATTAAAATCACCACTAGCACCAACTACTTCCTCTCTCCATTTATACTGTCCTCTCTTAGGACAATGAGCTGCAAAATGATATATTGGGCGACACAAAATACATTTCATTACCTCACCAAATTTATTCTTCCGATTCATTCTAAATCCCTTACTATCTTTCCTCCCCCCCCCTTCATAAGATACATCTTATCTTCTTCCCTTTGTTTACCATCTACTTCTTTCTACTGTTTTCACTTTTAACACCTCACACATATTTATTAGACCATTCTTTCTTAAAGTTTCTAAACTGCCAAACATACTTCACATAATATGCTAACACAGTCTGTCTCTGACTTGTATCAAGATTTGCTCCTTTCAGTAGATGCACATATCTCGTATCTTTCCCTAAATAAATTTTACCAATCATCTTACACTTACATTCAATCACCTCAAACATGTTTACATATTCTTTCTTGCTTTCTTTTTCTTCTCTTTTATTTAAAAAATTACCGTATTATATCGTTCCTGTCACGCTGTTTCTCTATAACATATATTTTATCAAACTCCTCTAACACCTTCATACCGTTATCTTTTACTAAATCATCCAGATCAATACTAGAAATATATTCAAAAACTCTTTCTCCCAGACTCATTAGAACTTCACCACCTAGACATTCATAATATTTTCTATCAATCTTATACCACCATTCAACTCGTGTTTCAGACACCTCTTAATCACTTGCTCCACTCCCATCACCTTGAAAAACTGGACACAATCTCCTTCCTTTTCCATCTATTCTCTCCTTTTTCTTGCCCTTACAACCAGACGAATCTTCCTCATCCATATCTAAACTGACAAAACCACTACCACAAACGAAACCTAAGAGCAAATCGCAAGCAAGCTCTGCTACCACTAAAAAAAAGTTAACTATCTAAGCTAAAACGAAAGACTAACAAAAATTTAATTACTTGTTACAACAGGTGGAAATCATATTTCGACTCTTTCTTTCGTGCGAACTAGAATTTTTATCTTTTTATGATTTTATATTTGAAAAAAAAAAAAAAACCCTATCTTTTTATGATTTTATATTTGAAAAAAAAAAAACCCGGTACGATCCTCACCGTGGCCACAGCGAGAATACTTCCTAGAGTCGGAATAAACCGGTATATGTTTGTAAAAATTTTATTAAATTCTTGAAAAAGAAATATTTCCTTCATGAAGAAAAAGAAACAAAGACGTAACCGAACCAAAAGAAAACAAAGTTTGTGCTAAGAAAAACATCACGTGCCTCCAAACATCATCTCTACATGCCAACATCCGAAAACAAAGGCCATGTCAAACCAAACTGAAACAAAGAAAACAATGTATATATATATATATATATATATATATATATATATATATATAATAGATATATATATATTATATATATATATATATATATATATTATAGTTTATGATACTATACCCCCTCCTTGGATAGGGCTCCGCCCGTGGAGTGGTGGTGACAACTGTAATTAATTAATATATATATATATATTATAATATATATTATATATATATATATATTTATATATATATATATATATTTATATATATATATATATATATATAATATATAATATATATATTATTATTATATATATTAGGGATGCACCGATAGTCCATTTGGCCGGATACCGGATATCCGGTCAATTTGAAAAGCCGGATACCGAATATCCGGCCGATAAAAGGATAGTTATCATTTAAATAGAAAAGTAAACAATATTAAAGATTCTTTATTTATTAAAAAAAAAATTTTTAAATGATTATACAAGATCTTGCCTCTCCAGACCATAACCGACCAACTTCCAAACGGCGTCACCTGTAGCTCATTGTATTGCGTGAACCTCTTCGTCGGTCGTCGGTATACTCTAGCACCCCTGTCCGAGGCGTACAGAGACACTCTCGACTCGTCCGTAAAGAGGGCACCTTTGCCCAATCGTGCGACCCGTCCATGGATTTGTGTGTTTTCGGGCAAATACCAGTCGCGCCCTTCGATGTGCCGTTGTGTGCGGTGGACCTATGGCAAGCCTCCGGGACCGATAATTATCTTCCGCAAGGCGTCGACGCACTGTACTGTCACTCACCCTGGTGCCGTGTACCTCCGTCAGCTGTATCTGCAGTGTTTGACCACTACACCACGATGGACTAAAAGAAGAACGCGACAAATCTTCCTGTCGTGAATATAAGACGTGTTTGAAAGTTCCCCTTGTTGAAAGTTTATCTTTATTTTATTTATCATTATTATTATGTTGTACTGTGTTTAGTGAAAGTGTATGTGTGTTTATCAAATCATATTTTGTTTTAATTGAAAGTTTTATTAAATTGCATCTCTGGTAATAATTAATCATTTATTCATTTCGGCGATGTCTGAGTTTATCGTTTTAAAAGATAAGTTTTAGTTTAAAATTTTTTTCATTTTTTAGTTGTAGCTTTTAACAAATTTTAATATTGCCTACCCGAGTGTGGTAAAGTTGTATAGGTTTAAGTTTTATTTTTTTATTGTTTAGTAGTATGTTTTTATTCAATTTTAGTACTTAAATTTTTTAAGTTAGGATTTGGTGTGTGTTCAATTATCCCGATTTCTCCTTTTGTTTTAGTCTGTTTTTGTCTATTGTTCTTATGTGTGTGTGTGTGTGTGTGTGTGTGGTGGTTGTGTGTGCGAGCGTGTGTGTGTGTGTCGAGCGTGTGTGTGTGTGTGAAAGATGGCAGATTTGCGTTAGGCGCGGGCTTTACATTAATTTTACCAACATCCGCGGGCTTGATCTGCTAACTTTGCCACTGGTGGAGATTGAATCACCGTCGTCCGTAATCGGTCTATACGGCCTGAAACGCTTTCTCTTGTCTGAGACTCAGGATGGCTAAGAATTCATTCCTCTGTAAGGCGTCGTTTAATGTTCCAAACTATAACGGTTATTTTCATAGTTTCAGTCTGTAGTAAGGGTGAGTGTGGTTGCCCTGATGTAGCAGTTTAATGACTTCCTGTATACACGTCCCTGTTAATCTCGAATACCTACTTTGATGTTCTGTGGCTCAAAATCTTTCTTCCTTCTACTACAATAATCTTGTGCTTCTGCTACTGTTTTCATAACAGAAACAGATTTTCACTCTTTCTTTGAATATCTTAGTACTTCTCCACGAGACTGTTATAATCTTCTCATCCAAATCTAAGGTCCTCTATTGGGACTTCAATGTACATCAACACTGAATGGGGGGGGTTTAGGGGTGGGGGTCCTCTCATTCTGATTTAGTTGGGGTGGAGGCCGAATCATTCAGCATTCTCACGATCTGGAGCAACTCAATCAAAAGAACCTACACACATTCCGGATAGTCCCAACCAATTCTTGAACACACTTGGACCTATGTTTCACCACCCACTGGTCCTCTCTCTATACATACACCACTTCGCTCTATTGTTTAAATCTTGCACCACAATCCTATATCTCCTTAATTTCATTCCGTTTTCTCCACAACAGCTCCATCCTGCTAGAAAATGCGTTTTTTCTGGCACTTTGATCGGGCTGATTGGGGAGCCTTTGCGTCGCTTCCTACGCTAATACATAATGGAATGAACTGCTTTGACTCTGAATGACGCTTCGGCTTCTGACACTAAGGTTGGAGCTGTAACGTTGACGGGATGAGCGTTCATTTTTTTTTCTTTCGAATTCCCTCTTTCTCTCCTCATTAATCATGGTTCGATCGTATTGTTCTCTGGCCATTCAGGCTAGCAGACAGAGCGTATCGGAGTGAAAAATTCTCGGTACACTATCACTCTCCGCTAATTTGGCGCACTCAGCCTAGAAATCGTTTGCAGGGAATTATACTGTGCGACGCAGCAAAGCGGGCTTTCATCAAATGAATGAGTGCACGTCCACTTCCCTCTCGGTTCTCCTACTAAACAAATCCTATGGCCTCTTGCCAAAAATCATCTCTAACAACTTCTCTGTAAATCTGCCTTTCCTCTCTTTATTCGATCTGATGGCTCTGTTGTGCAGACTCTCCGACTGAAAAAGAGCCAATCCTTTTGGCCTCAGTATTTACTCTAGACTGACCATGGACCGATTCTGGCATTCCCCTCGCTCCCCCTTCTTCTTCCTGCTCAGGGTGGGTATGTCTTATTGGCCTGTGAGCTACATTTAAGATCGGGTGCGTGGAGCTCCTGAGGATCGGAGACGTTAGGAAGAGGGTGGCCCGGATGGCATTCCTCCCCGAGTTTTGAGGGAATGTGGCTTACGCGTGCTCGGAACCCCGCCCCTCGTTCAAAGCTTAAATTATCTATGTCTCAATACTACCACTTTCCCTCAGTGTTGGTAGCACGCACATATCCAACCTATTTCCGAAAAAGGAAGTCGCTCTGATCTTTCTAACTATAGCCCAATAGCTCTCACTCACTTGTATGCTAAGATCTTTGAAACCTTTCTTAACTCTCACTTCTTAGACCCATCTGGAATCCCATTCTATTCTTTCCGATCGCCAGTACAGCTATCGGTGTTCAAGGTCTACTGGCAATATCTTTCCTATTTAACCGATTTATGGTTTTCCGCCCTTAGAACCTACGGGGAGACTTGCGTGGTGGCGCTTGCATATCCAAAGCATATTTGACCTGGGTATGGCACGCGTCACTGCTTCAAGCTCCCCTCCTTGGGTTTTCCTCCTCCTCTTTGCTTACTATATCTAGCTTTCCTTTCAAGTTGCTCATATCGGCTGTGGTTGATGGACGACTTCTTCTTTCTTTTTCTGTCAATACGTGGTGTTCCTCACGGGTTCGGTGCTATCTCCTACTTTGTATGCTTACTTTGTCATGTAATTAATGATCTTCTCACCGTGCACATCAAACTCTATCCATTCATATGCCGATGACTCGATACTTCACTCTTCAACTCATTTCAATTATGCACCTTCTTTTACTTCTAGAATATGCCTCTCGTTTTAACCTTTCCGATCCTATTCTCGCTGAGCTGGATAGAATTTCCGATTGGGTCGTCTCAACCTTGAAATTCATTCTTGTAAAAAACTCATCTTCTACAAATCTCCCTCCTCTAAATCACTAACTCTCCTAATATCTTTCTAGCCGCTCTCGTCTCTCCTGTTTGACAATATAAACATACTTGGCCTTAACCATAAACAAAAAATGTCTTGGAAACCTCACATCACAGCGGTTGCTAGGGCGGCCTCAAAGAAACTGGGAGTTCTGTTTAGACTGTGAGACTTTTTTTCCTCTTCTCAGTTGCTCTAGCTATACAAGGGTTTCATCCGCCCTTGTATGGAGTACTGTTCTCATATCTAGGGGGACTGTGTTTCACCCTGATTTTGTACAGGGTCGAGTCAAAAGCCAAAAGGCTTATAAACTGTTCTGTACTTTCTAGTTCACTTGACCCTCTATCTTTGAGGAGCGATGTTGGTGCTTTATCTCTTTTCTATAGGTACCTCAGCGGCAGGTGTTCGAGGGAACTTACCACTCGCGTACCACCACCTTTACGACGCCTTTGCAGCACAAGGGGTGCTGTGTCTGCGCACGAATTTTGTGTAGATGTTGGTAAGTCTAGGCTAGTTCGCTGTGGTGCTTCCTTCTTTCCTGACACCTCTGTTCTGTGGAATTCTCTTTCATCTTCTGTGTTTCCTGCTGAATTTAATCTCCCTCACTTTAAAGCCTACGTCTGTGCTTATCTGCGTAATTTGCGCTAGCGGATGAAGTTTTGGCGTGCAACACCCCCTCCCTGAATAGGGCTCTTCCCGTGAGTGGTAGTGACAACTGTAAAAAAAAGCACCCACCATACAGGGCATGCCCCGTTCTTCCCGTCCACACTCAAGTGGCATGTCCTGTATGGTGGGTGCTTATATTCACCACAGGAAGATTTGTCGCGTTCTTGTTTTAGTCCATCGTGGCGTAGTGGTCAAGCACTTACGCGGTCATCTGCTAGGGCCCTGGTTCAATCCCAGCAGGGTGAATAACTCATTAGAGGTATTTTTATCAATACTTATTACACTGTTATGAGGTGTAGAAGGATGAGCAGTTACCTCATCAATATATATATATATATATAGTATATATATATATATATATCTACATATACAACATGTCTATATGATATATATATAATATATATATAATATATATATATATATATATATATATATATATATATATATATATATATATATATATATTATATATTATATATATATGATATATATATATAGCAGTATATATATATATATATATATATATATATATATATCAAGGGAGCCGACATCCTCTGGTGGGGCTGGTGCCATTAAAAAACTACCATCATCTTGCTTATTAATTTTCTCAATATTCAATGTCTATTTTAATTTACACTTTGTAATGAAAAGTTTTAGAAGTTCTTCGGCTCTTTCGAAGCTCTTCACAACGCTCCAATTGTCTGCTTCATATAGGGTTGTCGTCTTTTCTTAATGACGTAAACGATACTTTTCTAGAGTGATTCCCCTCACATAGCTTTCCTGAAATATGAGAGTCTAGAGCTTTTCGCTTCATCAGATCTTTCACTCTTCCAGATACCCAAATTTTTCTTTAGTCTCCAAACTGTTGCTTCACTCTCCTTTGAATACCATTGCTACAATGGACATTGTTATTTAGAACCATTCACATACCAGCTACTTTAAGTTATTAAGGATGTATTCATTTTTTCTATAATTTTTCTTTGTTCTCTGTTCATTCTACTCTAAAATGTAACATATTGTTGCTCATGTTAACATTCGCACAGCATATTATAAAGAGAGATCAGTAATGATGTGGTGGTGTTGTGGGCGTTTTCTCTGAAGAGCATATAGAGCTTTACTTAACTGATGGCGATTGACTAAATGCCTGTAATACTGATCATACATTCTATAATAGACCCAATTTACTTTCTGTGCACTTTTCATCTTGTCAAGTCTATTTTTAATATACACTTAAATAATGATTCGAGCATTTCAGTCAAGGTTAAAATCAGCACAAATCAGAGTCAGGAAGCACAATGTGTAGGACACTATGACATCTGAATGTACCATAATAAGTTGTAGACTGAAGAACATAAGGGGTTTAATCTCTCTATACAGTATGTGTTTGGAGAATGATTGATTTATAATGTTTCCTGATATTTAGCATGACTATTAATTTATTCTCAGTGTTGGCTCCAACGTGATGATGTAATTGCACATCCAAACAGTATTTATATCTGGAGCCATTATATACTACGACTTTATATCGGTAGACCACGAGAAGGCTATTTTCATGGCTTATTCGTAAAAACCAAAAGATGGCTATTCAAGTTGCATGATAAAGCTAAAATCTCTCCATATACCTATAGGATATAATACTTTTGAAGAAAAAGACTCTATTTTATGTTTTTTTATATCGTGGGGAAAGAGACAATTCCCAGTAATAGAAGCACCACATAAGTAAATCTTCATAAGAGAGAACTTTAATTTAAACAGAAACTCACCTTGATAACTACTTGAGTGCTAGGATGCTCACTCACCGATAGAGAAAACACTCAAGCATCGGTCGAGAATTTTGGAAAAAGGATCAATAGTACTAAGCAAGGAGAATTGCTATATATGGTTCGTCCTTCATAGTGGATCGTAAATTTTCTTCAAAGTAGTTACCTTAACAGACTCAGGTTAATAATATATGTGTGATTGTAGTTTTTCCTAAAGAATTTCCTCGCAAAAAAATGAGATTTTGTATCTCTAGACGAAATAAAAAAATCATAAGTTCGTATTTCGACACACATTGGATAAACTTACCCTTGAAGCAGCTCAAAGTGCAGAAGGAACTATCCAACGTTCAGATGAGAATTTGGTTAAGATTGTATCTAAGGTGGCTCTCAGAATCTTTATATATGTGTTATATATTAACTAATCACGTGGAGTAAGAGTGTGTAGATTTCGGCTCCGTGTTATTACTCCTAATATCTAATGAATAGAGGGGAAAAGAAAATATGAACTCGCCTAGGTTATAAGCGGCCAGATCAAATCGTTCAATGTACAAACACACTTAGTGGCAGAATAATTAAAACACTTCAAAAATATATAAATAAATAGAGGAATAAAACTAAAGTGTGATATGGAATTTTGAATCTGTGTATGATAGAAAGCCCATGCAGAATCAAGCATCTACGTGTAATCGGAACAGCATGTAGTGGGTGTATCCAGACATCAGAAAGAGAAAGTTGACCTCAAAAGCAACATTCTATGAGTGGTTGATGTTAATTTAGTTTATGAAATGGAGCATTGAAGCTACAGTATCATATGAATTCAGAACATTGTATTGGATGCAACATTTAATTTTTGTGTTACGCATGCAGAGAATACAGTGTGTGAATAGTATAGTAGACCACAAATTCATATTTCTATGCAGGAGATTGAATTCTATGAAAAAATATTAAACAGTAAAGAATCAATAGAATAATGCACACGCTGTGATTATATATACTCTATAATAGGTTAGCTCGCACATCTCTAAAATTACGAACTCTGGTGCTGATTTCCTAGTATCCTAGTTCAAAACGCAAATAAGTATTTGACTCACCACGAAAATAGAAGTCTGATACATGAAATAGAAATCTGATTCAGAAATGTAAGAAGAACAATGATTAGAATAGTAGAACTACAAAAAAGTTGATAGGCATGACAGGATCATAGTTAATTTGTCGGTGTTTTGGGTAGGTGATATATAGGATGGTTATAATAGTTACGCATTCATTTCACCTATATAATTATGCAAGAGGAGAACATCTCATTACAAATAGTTGTGGGCTAGTGTCGTGATGTCAAGATATGTATGAGACTCTTGGCTGGAAGAACGCGATGGAATAATCAAGAATCCTAAAATCAAATATATACTAATAATTAATTAGGTGATAATTAGGATTAGATAACACTAGTACATTAATAAAAAAATTATAGAAATAATACATAATAATTATTTACATAGTCATATAAATATGTATAGGTTTTAAATAAGACTTCATAGAAGGCGGTTGTTTCACTTAGACCTCAGGAAGCCTATTAGTGGATAGGACATTCATGGTATTCTAAGTTTATTTTAAAGAATAAAATATTAGAGGGGAGAGGTCCTCTCGTGATTAGTGAGTATTAGCTTAGCATTTATATAATAATAATAAAATATCCTAGATTACATACCTAATAATTATAAAAGTAATTTCCAAATAATAGAAAGTGTCTTAAAAATAAATAAAGTATAAATATAAAACACATTATATACTTAAATATTTCTCTATCTATATCCTCTGCATCTGAATCACTATCGTTCACGGGCCTATCAGATATTTAAATTAATATATATCAATTTTAATAAAGATATATATTTAATATATTATATATTTATAACTTTTAACATTATTTTCAATGATCATTACTAAGTCTCTTTTATCCATAGACCGGGTAATAAATGTTTATATATCATAAACATTGGTGAGAAATTCTCAGTGTCCTGAATTATCAATAATTGTAATATAAAAAAAAGCAGAGACGATATCGCGGCGTCCATTACATCAAGTGTGTTGATATGGCATCAATAATTAACATAAAAAATGCCGACAACTCCGCTTTCTTACATATTTACGTTATCGAAACTTACGGTAGCTGCATACTATATAGTAAATTTACCTAATTGATCGAATACGGCTGCTGATATATGAGTGTCACAGTTCAAGGTTAATTATACGCTGTAGGCTATATACCTATTATTTATAATATCCTTGCAGTGCCATAAGTGCACGATTAACTTAAATCGAGGTATGAGTCGCTGGCCATCAGTAATATATGTATTGACCATAACCTTCTGCTCTTATATGTCTCTAAGTAGGAGCTTGGGAATGGAGGTCTGGACAGGATTTCCAGATTGTGAGCGGGTGAATCGGGCGAGTCGGAACATCTACATGTGTCGTAAGAGTAGCCCGAGAGGTGGAACTGGAGGTGAAGAATCCTGAGCCGGAAGTGGAGGAAAGGCAATGGTTGACTTATGTACCTGTTGTACGGTGTGAGGGAGAGGTCATGTGTTGTAATTGGTTGCTGTTTGGACCCGAGGAGAAGGAGGTGGGAGGATGAGATATAGGAAGAGATCTAGAGGAAACGGTAGAAGGTAAGGAGGAAGTGAGAGAGAAGGAGGAGGAAGAGATGCAGGAGGAGAGATAGAACGTTTAAAAAACGAATATTGATGAGGAGAAATTGAAACAATAAAGTAAGCGTCAGGGTCGAGACTAGGAAGAGGTTTCGCCTCAAAGATAAGCAAGTAGCTTATGCGGTCGATCGGATCTAACGTACTTATCTGTTCGTGTGGGAATACGCTGGATCGTGAAGAATTTCTCCTTCCTAGGGGCCATATAAGGTTATAATATATATAATAGGAAAAGGTCCGTCGTAACTTAGGTTTGGATAGAGTGAGGTGACGGTTGAGGAGTCCACCAGTCGATTAACGTAGAATCATTATGAAGGAGCAAGGTCCTTAGGTGATATAGGAATGCACCTTGTGTGTAGTAACGAGAAGGAGTAGGTCTCATACCACGATCACGAAAGACACAGCGCTCTCAGTCTGTGAGTAGTAATATAAGCAAGCGGTTATCGGTCTGATGATAGAAGGAGAGGACTTAGTGTTGAGAGAAGAAAGTCCCAGGAAGACGAAAAGGAATATACCATACACTAATATACTAAGCATACGAATAGTGCAGATCTCTTTAACGACCCACGAAACGTATAGCCTTAAGCAATGTATTACGTAAAAGGGAGAGCGTCAGTCCTATATCGGTGTTGTGTATTTAGTAAGAAAGAAGCCTTTAAGCTGACTAGGTGAAACGTTCAATACAATAGCCGTCGCTTTTTGATTAAAATAGAGATCGTATGAACTCTAATCTCCTCTCTCTGAACGCAAGAGATTCATTACAATATCTCTATAGAAAAGTATTTCAAAGGTCTAACTACTTGAGTAATATATACGTTGTGAATAAATATAGTCATGGCTCACATAAAAGGCGAAATCAATGAGCTAAAAGAAACTTTTAAATAAGACTATGGATTCACCTCAGCGTGAGCGACAGTAGAGAGAGGATAGCTTCTCGGTCCCAAACGTGTGATACGAGATTCATAATGCAGCGTAATGATGTATTATTCTTTAACCTCATAGTACGGGTAAGGTGAGGTCCGATAGGTTCACAACAATGTCGATGTGGACTCTTTCATTCAAAGCGGGCACCAGGAGGTAAGAAGTGCTAGCGGGGACTTTTGTGATATACGGAGTGAGACTTTAAAGATACGATAATCATATATACTGGCAAGGTAGAAGATAAAGTGCGATAATCACTAAATTGACTACGATATTCGGCATTCAGATCATATGATTAAGTACCACACATAATATACTATTTTTTTTGAGATTAATAACTATTATACTAGTTATATATCCTAAGTGTAAGACTCAACAATTAACGTTTGCGTGACTGGCACGGTAGATTCGACATTGACTCAGGTATAGTGATAATCTTAGCGAGTGAATTATTGAGGAAGAGACAGGCACCTTACGGATAACGAATTTACATATAACGATAAGGATCGAAGGGGCTCCTGAGATACAATCGCCAGATAGATCTTCATTCTCACTATCCTAAGGAGTTGGAGGCCTACTCCAGCCTTGAGAGCAGAGTCTTTGTGGAAAGTAAGGATCCTCAGTTTAATCTTTGACGTTTTGCCATACGCGTCGTAGTCTCATGTTGGGCAAGGAGCTGAATTCTGCTGTCGAATTTCATGCGGGAGAGAGCGTCAGCAGTGAAGTTGTCGACACCTGAAATATGTCTTGACATCAGTGGTAAACTGTGAGACATATTCAAGGTGACGAGCTTCTCGAGGTGAAGTAGTGTACGTTCGTTTTCATGGAGACATAGCGATAAGTTAAGTGGTTTTGTGGTCAGTGAGTATTGGAACTCACGACCTTCCAGATAGTAGCATGAAATTGCGAATGGCGAGATAATCAATCGCATAAGTAACTCCTCTCCGAAAAGCACTGTTTTATGACTAGAGTTCTCAGGGGTTGCAACTTGCGAGAGAAAAATGTGAGAGGAGACCACACATTCCGTTCAGGTGCTGCTGAAGAACACTTCCACGACAGCAATATCGAAGCATCTACCTGAACTATCATGGAATACGGAGTCTAGAGTTCCTTGAGGGTTGGACTAAGAGTGTGGCATGAAAGCGAGTGCTTTCTTTAGTGAAGGCTTCAAAAGCTAGCCGTAGCTCGTCAGACAGTT
Source organism: Trachelipus rathkii (assembly GCA_015478945.1). Classification (NCBI taxonomy): domain Eukaryota; kingdom Metazoa; phylum Arthropoda; class Malacostraca; order Isopoda; family Trachelipodidae; genus Trachelipus; species Trachelipus rathkii. The sequence continues at coordinate 25,996 of JABUQX010107770.1, forward strand.
CCACTTATTGGTTAGAATACATGCACTATATATCGGTGTCTCTATGGGGGGATGATAGAGACTGAGTGAGGGTCGTGAAGATATATCTAGACGCCGATTTATAAGAATAACTCAGATGATAGGCTTTAATCATAGCCTATGAGTCTTAGACGAAGCTGTCTTTGAAGAGACAGGCCTTAAGGTGAAAAATGCGATAATGACTCCTACTAAGGTTCTTGAGTTCAAATAGAAGGATAAATGCCATACCTATGTAAACGTTGTCATTAGAAAGTGTAAAGAAGGCACCCCATAATAAACACACTTTTGCCGTGGTGAGAATACTCAGCACATGCTCACCATACAATTCGTTCCACCTGGCAAAACTGCACGTTAGAGTTGCTCAATTTAGCTTCGAGCAGTGAAGTAGAGAAGGTCTATGGAGGAGGTCTTACGAGTGATTTATATATATAAATATATATTATATATATATTATAATATATTATATATATTATGACTAATATATATAATATATATTAATTAAATATAATATATATATATATTATATATATATATATATATATATATATATATATATTTAATATTATATATATATATATAATATATATATATATATATAATATATATATATATATAATATATATATATATATACTAATATCTATATATATATATAATAGTATATATATATATATATATATATATATATAGTGGCTAGAGAACGTTGGGTATATATTATATATTATATATATATATATATAATATATATACTATATATATATATATTATATATATATATATTAATAGTATATATATTAATATATTATATATATATATAATGATATATAATATATATATAATATATATATATATATTATACTATATTATATATATATATATTGATCAAGCAATTAATGGATCGAACACAAATTTTTTTACCAAATCACAACATCACTCTTCCTCAAGTTCATTTCAATTCAAAGGAAAAAGTTCTCTTTAGGTAGCTGATAAGAAATGAATAAAGCTTTTATCATTAAATCATTAATTACCTTTGAATTTTTGAATTATTTTGACAAGGAGATTGAAAGCGAGAGTGTGACTTAATATTTGGATACTAAAGAATTAATATTTTTAATAATATATATATATATTATATATAATTAAATAGATAATACAGCTGATATTTAAATGAATCTCAGAGAAATGATGTATCTAATATATATATATATTATAATTATATATTATATATATATATATATAATAAATAATAAGTATTATATAAATATATATATATAAGGGCGATTATAGAATATATATATATAATATTGATATAGTAATTATATATATATATATATATTAGTTAGTGTTATATAGTATTTATATATATAATTATTAATTATATAATATATACATATATTTATATATATCGTATATATATATATATTAATATATATATATTATATATATATATATATATTGTGTGTGTAGTGTGTGCGTGTGTGGAAGCAAGGGTAGATTTTGGTGAGATTTACATGTCAGCTCAAGATAAAGACAGCTCTATTCTCGTTTTAATTTGTAACTTCATTATATATATATATATTATAATAATATATATATATATATATAGTAATTATTATATAGTATATTATATTATAATATTAAATATATATAATATATTAATATATTATATATATAATATATATATTATATATTATATATGTATATATATATATATTAATATATATATTATATTAATATATATATTATATATATATATATATATATATATATATTAATATATAGTATTATATAATATATATATATTAATATATAGTATATATATTATATATATTATAATAGGTCCAGCCCTCATGAAAGAGCCACAATCCATACTCTCAAAAACTACAACAGCTACCAGGAAAGGGAATACATTGCTGGAATGCTGGTCCATTTTAGTGCGGAAAATGTATATAACATATAATATATATATATAATAGTATATATATATATAGTATATACTATAATACCATAATATATAATATAATATATTTATATTATATATATATATATATATATATAATAATTCTCAAAAACTACAAATAGCTAAAGCAAAAAGGAAATCATTTTTATATGTATTTTTTGTCAAATGTGAGAGTGGACAAATGGTTAAAAAAAAATAAAAAATAAAAAACTTATTGTTAATAATATATATTAATATGATTACAGAAGGGCCTATTTAGAGCCCTTTTATTGGTTACTCGTTAAAAAAAATAATAGACTTTCTATTCGAAATTTTTTTTTTTTTTTGGACTAAAGAATCTACTACAAAGGGGTATATAAAGAATACCCCAAGGGTATCCGGCACCGATGGCAGGAAGTCGGGCGGTCTTCGGACCTTCCGGGGAACAACGGGGTAGGACTAATTTCCACCCCACGGAAGGAGGGTCTCCGGATACCACCGCGCCTCTTTTGGTAATTTGGGGGTGTCGGAGGGGTTCCTTCCTCCGGCCCTCCGCTGAAAGGGGTATGGAAACGTCCCCCCCTGTGTTCCCCGGCGGCTCGAGCCCCTAAATTGCCTTGTAATACATTTACAAATAATATATATATATACTGATGTCCAGCAACCCCCTCAAAAAATAGCCAATTTTTATGTTTTAAACAATTTTTTATTTCTTTACTTTTTTTTTTTTTTTAGCATTTTTTCGCACTTTTTAGCATAGGATTCCAAAACATGTATTTTCATTTCCCTGTAGCTTTTTTCTAGTTTTCGAGATATGATTTTTTGTTTTTTTTTTTGTTTTTTTTTTTTTTTTTTTTTTTTTAGCAAGTTTCCTCGGTAAAAATTCTCTGCGCCAGGATTCCGCAATGTATTTCCTTTTTCCGGTAGCCTGTAGTAGTTTTTTGAGATATATGGATTGTGGCTCTCTTCTAGAGGCTGGCCATTATTATAATATATAGTATATATATTGGATTATAATATTTATATATTAATATTATAATAGGTATATTATATATATATAATATATAGGTGTATATATGATTTATAATAAAATGTAAGTATATATATATTATATACTATATATCTATAATATTTAAAAAAGTATTATTTATATTATTAATATATAATATTCATATAGGTATATATATATATAGTAATATATATATTAGTATTATATATGTATATTATAATATATATAGTATAATATATATAATATATATATATATATAATAATATATATATATATATATATATATATATATATATATATTATATATATAATATATATATATATATAGTATATCTATATAATCGTTCCTGCTTCTGTTTTTTGGGAATATTAAATTTTTATTAGTAAATAATTTCGTCAAAGCTCTGAACATTGTTTTTTATTTTCCTTTATTGAATCGACGTTTTCGAGAAAACAACGTTTTCTAATCTCAGGATAATAGATGATAACTATAATAAAATGAAATACAACAATGTAAATGGTTTCAAATTGGTAAAACATTCCACTTATGCTCCTAAATGTGACAATATAATGAAAAGTCAAATCAGCGTTAAAAGGTATAAGGGACTATTGTAGTTTAACATGTTTAGTTGGTTGGCTGTTTTAACATAAAATTAATCTTTTAGTAGGGCTTGAAACTGTCTTGAAACTAGGAAGCAGTGGTTAAAAATTTAATAATTAATTATAATTAAAACAATAATTAATAATAATAGATAATAATAATAAATATAATATATTAATATAATAAAATTAATAATGAATAATATAAATAATAATAATAATATGTAATAAATAATAATAATAAAAAATCAATAAATGACACCCACAATTAATAATAATGATAAATGAATAATTAATAATAATAATAATGAATAATAATATTAATGATAATAATAATTTTTTTTTTTATTTAAAAGTTCACACCTCACGGGCATAATAGCTTTTTCTAGGAGGAAGCTTCTTCAGGGTTTCTATCTATCCGAACTAGGAATTCGAGACCTATATAGCTTCTAGCATAATCTGGTCAGTAGTGAATCAATATAACTACCTCTCTCTCCTAATAAATAGGTAATTAATAGAGGTATTACATAAATATTACATATATACATATAGGTATTACATAGGTATTTTGTATGTCGTACGGGTGTTCGGTTGGTAGAATGGTCCCGCGTGGCGCGGTCTAGCATTTCACGTCTATATAGTACTATATATATATATATGCTTTATATAATTGATATATGATATATTATATATTACGTTAAATATATACGTACATAAAATTAAAAAATGGACAGTATAGATATCTATATTACATATCTATATATATATACTATATAATAGTTATTTTAGCTAATATATATATACGGCGACTCCCTACACTGGCGTGCTATTGGCGTGCTCAGCACGAACAGTTAGATCTCATTGAAATATTGAAATCTATCGATATTTTTACCAATCGCATTAAGAGATTCAGCAAAGAATTTCTTCTGTGCTTAAAATGAAAAATTATTAAAAACGATAGAAATATTACATAATTGTATTACCCCGTTTTTGGCAAATTGAAACTTTCCAAAAATCAAAAAACAAATATTATTATTTTTCGAAGATGTGACCTATCCGTGCTCCAGCCTTTCAAAAAGCGGGAGACCGAGAGAACGCAAGCATAGCACGCACCTATGCAGCCATGACCATGCAACATAAAAAGATTGTAATTAAAACTGTGTTTTTTGTTAATATATATATATATATTTATTTATATGTTATATATTATATTTATTATATATATTATTATTATATTATAATATATATATAATTTATTTTTTATTTTTTTTTTTTTATTAAATTTTATATTTTTGCCTGTGAATGAGTTCATATTTTCGACTTCAATCAGTTTTTCTATTGAGTTTTACATTCGATGCCTTGATGTGTACTCGTCTCTCTGAGTGTATTCGATCAAAATTGATTGGTCTTGTTGGTGAGTTTAATATATTTTTTTTTGGTATATTGAATTAACTTTCTGTCTTTTGGCCCTTGTGGTTTGTTTATTTCCATACTCATATAGAGCTAATGCCCATTATGGATTCTGATTACATGATATATCTTTTCTAATCTTTATAGAAATATATTTTTATTTAAATGTTTTAATATTACAGTGTTTGTGCTCTTATATGTTTTTTTTTTTCTCGTTATCTTGGGGCCGAGTTTGGATTGAAGCTTATAGTTGCCTCAAGTCTTTTTGGTGGATGTCAATATCACTGCAATGTGAATCAAGTTATCAGAAAGAAGTTTTTTTTGCGATTCTGAATTTTTATTAAAAATTCATTTTTTAAGAAAAATCTCGATAATATTCCCATCTGACAAGAATATCATATATCGAAAAAAGGAAATAATAATGAGCTCGAAAAAAACCAAAACAAAAATTAAACGAGGCAGAATAAGTTTTTGGAAGAATTTGCTCTAAAGCCAAGGCGACTGGAATTTATGTATAAATAAGGTGAGAGTTGAATTATATATTTTTATCAATATATATTAATATATATATTATATAATAATATATATTATATATATTATTATATATTTATAATTATATATATCTAAATATATTATACTAATATATTATATAATAGTTATATAATTTTTTATATTATACTATGATATTTTATATTATAGAGATATAGTGGAGCATGACAGAGAGAGAGGAGAGAGAGAGAGAGGAGAGCAGAGTAATTAAAAGTTACTGATATTCGCAGCCCTGATATATATTATATATATATAAATATATATATATATATATATATATAAATAGTTATATATATATATATATAATATATATATATTATATATATTATTATATATATATTATAGTATATTATTATATTTATATATATTATATATAGTTATGTTATATATATATATATATAATATATAATATAATTATTATAATATATATATATATATATAATAGATATATACTATATATATATATAATATTTAATGTATAATATATAATATATATCACTATAATATATATATATATAGTATAGTATATATATATATATATATATATATATATAATATATATATATATATAAGTAGTTTGGGTATACCAGTTTTGAGGGGTAACAGCTCTGTTCCAAAAGTCCTCGACACCCCTATTAGGGGAAGTGTTTAGAGACTGTATCCCTTCAAATTTGGTATATACCCCTTTCCAATGACGTAACCTCGTCATGGACGCAGCCCCTCCAAAAAAGAATATGTTCGTAAGAAGGTCGAAACTTGAGATGGTAATAAGAATGACAGGTATGAGTAAGTTTTAGTTCGCGATTTCGGAATTCGGATTCAGATTGGCACCGGTGGCTGGAGCGGTGCGGTGCTGAGTTTAGTAAAATTTGTACATTAGAGAGTGTTAAAGACATCGTATCCTCACTCAAATTTGATATACCTTTTTCCTATGACGTAATCTTGTCTACGACGAGGTTACGTCATAGGAAAAAGGTATACCAAATATATAATATATAGTAGTATTATATATATATTATATATATATTATATATATATATTAATATAATATGATATATATATATATATTATATTATATAATAGTACTATATATATCGCAGTGTCCAGGAAAAAGATATCCGTGCTCCCCCGTAGGGGGGCGTTGCCCCCCTAAAAATTGAAATGCCCATAGAAGGTTGAAATTTGGAGATGACGTAGAGGAGGAATGAGTAAGTAGGATTCAGATCCGGATTCGGATCCAAAACGACAGCACCAGTGTTCTGGCTCCGGTGCGGTGCTGATTAGTAAATATTTGTAATAATAATTACAATATTTATTTGTTCTATAGTTATGTCATTTGACCCCGTAGATCTCGATATGAAATGGTTATACGCTGAGGGTGTCAGGGACGCCCCCCAGAAGGGGTCCCTGAAGAAATGCTGGAATGCAATAGAATAAGCTCTGAATTTGGATGGTGTGCAGAGAAGAAGGGAGAAGGATTATGAACCTGATGAGCTGGAGTTGGTAACTGCACAGAAGCTGGCTCCGGTGTGGTGCCGTGTTAGTAAATATTCGCTTAGTCCTATATTGATCTCAAAATATATGTTTATAGGTCGTAGAACTCGAATATGGGTGTTTGGGGACCCCTGCGAGGTGGTTTCCGTCAACATATGCCAAACCCTGCACTTTTAACCGGTTGTGAGCTATCGGCGCGAAACGCACCGCAAAGAGAGCAAAACGTCGGCTGTTTTTTTTTTAGTTTTGTGAGTGAAACTTTTTTTGTTTATCAGAACAATATGAAAAATGTGCGTTTTACATACCCTGAAGGCAGTAATTGCAGTAAAAATCAGTAAAGTCAGTAAAATCAAACGCTGCCCTCCCACCACCCTCCTGCCCAACTATGAGTTATTTATCTATTGATCTATTGATTCAATGTCGTATTTTTATTAAAATTTTTATGTTTTTGCATGAATCCAATACAGTAAATAGTAAATCAGTACCAATAAACACGCCCTCCCACCCCCATCCTAATACCCACCATTGATCTAAATTGATCTACTGGATCTATTGATCTATTGATGTAAATCATATTTTGTATATTCATATTTTTCACCAAAATTTTTATGTTTTACATACCTATCAAGCAGTAAATCAAACATGCCCTCCCTATCCCTCCCAGCCCATCCTGATCTATTAATCAATTGATCTACTATTGATTCAAGTCTCCTCTTTCTTTAGGATAAATTAAGCTTCTTATGGCTAAAGTGGAAAAGAAAAAAGTTTTTTATTTATTGAAATGCCTTTATTGTATTATTTATTTATTATATTTAACATAAAGATTCCTGCAAAAACTGAAAGATAATATAAATTTTAAAACATCAACATAAATATATTTACAAGTTTATTTAAAAGAAATATTTAAAAAACATATGATATATATAAATACAGTATACACAGCATAAATTAGAACTGAGAGGTTGTACAGGAAAACATTAAGGTCTTAACATATTGAACATATTATATTTTATTATAAAAACACTTTACATAATGATTACTAAACATAAAATCTTAATGCAGAGAGTCAAGGAAATGTAAATATTATTTTTATTCTTATACACAGTTATCACAGTGTCCATTATATAGCTCGAGAACTCCCGAGTTAAAAAGGTGTTTGAACGATAAGGTCAGAGTCGGTGTCAATTTTTTAATTTCACAGGAGCCGAGTTTATTTAAAGGCGATACACCTAAAAATCTTTCTTTCGTGTTCGAATAACATTTAATATTTCATCTTCAATGAACTTTAATATATTTAAGATTATATTCGTTTCATAATTTACTCTGTCAATCCCGATGATTGAGGATGTTCCAAATACACTAGATATCTTGCGATTGAGCCTGAAAAGCTTGGTCAAATTTGAGACTGTGTATTGCCCCAACTGTTTGCATTATTAAGGAAATTGAGGATGATAACCATTCATTTACAAGCTGAAAGATTCATGCTGTGAGATCGGTACGGCATATAAATTAATTACTGTTTTACGCACGTACAAAGTCTGAGATCAACACCTCTGTACCGTTATCGCTGCAAGATACAGTATTGGCTAATAAATCGTAAAAAGGACGAACATTGAGAATGTAAGCCTTCGTATATCATCTCATTATCACTGACCCTATGGTTGACCATTCACGTGCAGAAACTGATTCAAAGTCTTCCCTGAAATGGGTAATTTTTAAGGCCAAATTTTTCCCTAGTTTCCTCAAGAAATAAGCCTTGTGTCTACCAATAACCTATTATACTTTTCTGAGGGTAAGTCTACCGTATTGACGATGTTAGGTTTATGCAATACTCCGATAGTCCTTTGGGTAAAAGTGTTAAAATTTTAGTCTCAATTCTCCCTTGATTGGATATTTTTGCTGTATCGGTCAAAATAGATATTCTCGATTCCATATGTTTTTAATGGAAGAAAATTGTCACGTTACGCGTGTACTAATAAACGATAAGCCATCCAGTAAATTTGAAAAAATAGGTTTTTGGAGAATGTAGTTCTGGCTGTGTGGAATTGCTTTTGGAACATTAAGACCAATTGAGGTTAGATCTTAGTTAAAACCCTGAGCGGGTTCCACTGATGTAGAATAAAGTCTTTCCTGAGAGAAAATAAATCGGCCGTTTACTCAGTCCGTAATATTCTTCGTACGGTGTTATTTTTAGATTTAGCGGCGATATCCCTGTGTTTTTCTCTACATCTTTTATTTGTAATATGCCACAACGATTGAGGCAAAGGTGAGATCCTCGCACTTGATAATTCTAGTTAAAGTTTTCAATTAATTTGATAAGGGTAAGCTTCAAGCTAATGCTCTAGAGATGGTTCATTTTAAAAACCTTAAGTTGGATTAAAAGTGTATTCAGGAATTTGTCTGGTAAGACCACTACGGTGATGTTTCTGTGATATCTGAACCATCTTCGTTTAATAACTAGTCTTCAAGATATAAAAAAAAATATTCGAAGGATCAAGATTATTTCGGTCAGAAAATGCCTGGGATACTTAAATTCGAGAGGTACATCAGTATTTTTTGTCATTGCGTGAACTGAGTTAATACTAATAAAATTGGATTCACTCATTAAATTAGGCTCTCTATAATCTAGATATTACAAAAATCTTATACTAACACCAAGCATGTTCACCTTTATTTAAACATATTTCACTATATTATAAAGAACTGCATTAAATTCATTATTATTAACTCATTTTACTACCTGAGTAATTGTAATTTTGATGATTATTTTTTTTTTTACATTTCCGCCTAAAATTTACAGGTATACCAACTATGTATTACTTATCCTCACCTTAGTCAATTGAAGTTTTTGAGATAGATTGTAGTTATATTTATAAATATAAAATCAAATTTGTCACCTATATATATATATTATATATATTAATTTATATTATATATTATTAAGTATAATATATATATATAATGGTTTTTGATGTAGAGTGAATTCATGAAGTAGAAGTTTTGAGAGGAATTGGTAAATATATTTGGAGAGGTGTGTAAATTAAAAAAAGATGGGTTGTTAATGTGTGATTAATAACGAAACTAAAAGAGTATAGGTTATGGTTAACACTATGAAGAAGAACAGTTCACTGCGGTGTGAATGTAATATGATTAAGATTAAATAGAATGAGTCTAGCAAACTAGTGAACAAGTGACTGATTATAAAAAAAAAATATTTAGTAGATATGATATTATATGTTGGATTTCACGAAAAGGAACGGATTATGAAGTATAGCCGAGTGTAGTAAGGTAAGTTTGATGAATTTATATAGAGAAGGAGGCTGTAAAATTATTTATCCTTTACGGTGGATGTAAATAAATTAGGGAAGAACTCTAAAAGAGTAATTTCCATTTTTGGGTTTCTCTTATGCATAATTTTTTTGGAAAACAATTTATAAGATTGCGCTTCATTTATTTAATGCTTAGTTCTCGGTCGAATAAGTTCTAACATGTTTGGATTTGTAGGGTTTTTACTATGTGTTAATTATTTGTAATAATATTTGTTCAGTTTAAGATTTTAAATTGTCAGCAGGGATTTCCTCAAGACCCAATATTTTCAGTTCGCAGGGATTTTAAATATTTATCAATATTGGTTTCTTAAAATATGAGATATTATCACTCTAAAATTGATAAATATTTCTTTTTTTTCTATAGGGGCTATTTGGCTGGGTATGTTTATGAAGATGGTAATCTAAAATTGAAGAAATGGGTCGCTGTTATGGTTGTGGGCTAAGTTTTTGCTGGCAACCAAAATAAAACAACTGAAACGTTCGATATCGAGTATAATTTATCTCACACAATGTGTCCTATTTTAATAGATTACCAAAAAGAATGCAATCTCAAGTTTTAAGACCCATAGCTGTTAAGGATAGCAAACTTTATAAAGAAAGATAGTTCGAAAGTGTATGAGTCTCCTTTTTCTGGACTGGTTGAGACGATATTGGAATGTTTTACATTGCGATAGAATTTTAATTAATGTTCCTTGAAGAATAAAGAGTTTACCTATCCAATATGGCATATTATGCAAGCACTCTCTACAGAAATATTATGCTGTTGGAATATATGCAAGTGTGCTGATAAAGCACCACTTTCTCTATTGTACAGGGGCTTTTTAATATCTATATGGGTTTAGCACTCATAATTAAAACGATTATTATACATAAAAGTATTTCTCTATTTTTAACTACTTCTCAATGAGATAAACAGTAATAATAAGGCCTTAGACAGCTTTCATTATTTTCGACAGAGAGATAGACTTCAAGATAGAACTAGTACGATACATACCTATTGGAGACTGTTTAGTGTCGTCTCGAGCAATTATTATGATTTACTCGGCTCTAGGTAAGATCACAACATTAGTATTTATATGTCCAGCATAAGTTGACTTGGAAGAGAAACAACTGTTAGAGCTTCATTGAAATTTCTTTAGAGCACTCACATATTAACAGTTTCGGTATTTTCGAGTTATTTTATCAAGACTGAGAGCGCATAATAAAACAATGTATTTCGCACTGATATATATTTATTTTCCTATTTGTGCTAATTAGAAGTGAAAAAATAAGTTGAGTCACGTATTATGACGTTTGTTTGCTCTGTATGGTTATTTCGCTAATTGATAAATTTAAGGACATCTATATAAGACACTAAAATTGACAGTAATATACACCTTATTCATTTTATATAAATATTCTTGGTCGATGGCAGCTACTTGTGACGAGTGCTGATAAATTTGAGATTAATATAACATGAGTTATCATAATGAATAGATTACGGATTATTTATTTGCTTTAATAATATTTATCATCTCGACATAATGTAATGATATGTTCTAAGTTTCATATATATTATATGACATAATATTTATTATTAAAATAAAGACACCCTGGAATAAATTTTAGATTTTTGTGAGAGATATATATATAATGGTTATATAAACGAAGTTAGTTGCTGAAGAATTTATTGTTATTACTACCTTATATACTTGCCAACTAAAATACATCTTTTTACAAATACAGGTTACAAATACATTCTTATAAATAAATTTTATTTTAATTTTGTAGCTATAGTCAAAACATTTTTTGTGAGATAATACATGAATAATCTATTGTTGAGGAGAATATAACCGATATTTGAGATAAATTTCTATGATAGTGCACTTCACTACTAATAGTTGATCAATGATTAGATTGATGTATAATATATATTAATAATTACTTATTTAATTATAGATATTCATATATAAAAATAAGGCTATTGAGGTCTTAGGCTTATATACAATTATTACTTGACTATAGGATAATACATGTTCAATTTATATATATATGGAGACGGTGTAATTAAATTAACTTTATCGTCTACTCAAAGATTATTACCTAACTATATATCACACTACTAAACTATATTACTATACTCTTATATTAATAACAAGAAGGAGATGAAATTCTAGTGACATCACTAATATTTATTTCAGCGGAAAATGGGTATATCTATTTTTTATTATCACCATATACAAGTAGAAGTATTGTTGAATTCTCAAGAACACAATCTATCGATATAGTATAGAGTATATAATACTACGTCTTGAATTCTGGTATTCTGTCACATCAGATATTTATCAAAAAAGTTTTGCAAATTCCTTTTCCACAAAATATGCGCTACTGATTAATCTCTTCGAATAAACGCTTGGCCATTAGATATTATTCGATATAGAAAAGCAGTAATAATGGGGAAACTTTGGAGAGTAAGTATATAGTGTGCGGAACTTAGTTTTGATAAAGAATAATGGTATTATGAGATTAGTTGTATAGATGTAACATCAGTGGCCAGGCACTGCTATTTTACTCTGTCTTATATTTTCCTTGGGACTTGAATAAGTTTTGGATAAGTGAACTTGTATCAACTCGGGCAGTGGAATTTGACAAAAAAAGGTCTAGAGGTGGTCACAAAGGTCTAAGAATCCAATTAAAAACCGTTTAATTATTCCTTCATGGGGCAGGTGGGCAGCACAAAGTAGATATAGAACCGTGACCCTCACTTTATTTTCTATCATCGATAAAACACACATTTAACATTATATTAAAAATTCATAAAATTTTACAAAATTAATTTGGTATAACATTTAATTATTGTATTCTTGGGCATTTTTGAGTACATTAGTCTTCATTAGTCGGACAGGGAATCGCTCTTTCAAAGTAGTTCTCAAGGATTTTTTCATGCATGAATTAAAAACTATATGAAAAATCTTACTAAAATGGAACACAAATCTTATGAACTTTATAAAGACTGAAAATACCACAATAGGAATTTAGAATGCTTCTCAAATTATCTTAAAATCTACAACTCTTTACTTAGCCATTTTCCAGAACATTATTATTATTTCTAAGGTTCTCCTAATTCACTAAATTTCACTAAAGAAAAATATGAATTTGTTATACCTAAATACCTCTATTTATAAATAAATTTAATCATTTATACACTTAGCCTGGATTATCTACATTTAATCTGAACTGTAGTATACTGATAGCGCTTTGCAAAGAGTCTGGATATAATGTGCTTCGCTCATGCTTGATGATAGTTTGCTCTTTTTCCTATTACTACATCACTATGCAACACTTCTTTTCCCATAAGAGATAGTGGGAGAAAAATAATTGCCACTTTCGGCAAAAGACCGCCATAATTAAATCCATGCTTATTCAGGTGTGGGTATACATGAATAATTACTGAAGAATCAAATATTAGTAATTATAAATTATCTGCTCTATCATATGGTACTAGACCAACAAGCACACCTTATTAAGTGGGGAAGATATATGATATTTAATTGCATAATTTTCGAGATATAGTTATGGTATTGATAATATAGTTATTATTGATATATGGGGATAGAGGTTTTCTGACAGATAGATGTCTATATACCCTTATTAATAGAATCTGTGTTGGCTTATGTGTAAGTGACTAATAAAAAGAATAATTTGTGTGTTTTTGTAAGTATTTTGTGTGTTTTCTGCATTTTTCTATATTCCTGTGCAGGCGGTTACACTTGACCATTATAATTAATCCACAGTGAACACGCCCCTGTGCTGCATCTTGAACAATGATGACATTTTAATATAATTATTATTTGATCAATAAAATAAAATCCTCCTAAAATTAGTGCATAATTCAATTATCATGAAGGGATCTTAATTTTATAATTTTTTCAGGTAAGTAACTGTCTGTGCTTTTTTAAGTCGACACTAAAGTGATGTCTTTGTGGAGGTTAATTGATTAGGATTTTATGTGCTTATGTGAAGATATCTATATTACATCTATTGAATTGTTTTAATTAATCTAGTTAAACGTACATTAATGATACCTGTCGAAATCCATTTGGTTTAATACCATAATAATATTATTTGTAAACTGTAAGATTTTGATTTCCACTGAATGTTATAATATTGAAAAGAGATTTCGGAAAATTATTTTAACAATTATTTCAGCTCTCTTCTGGACATATAATGCCTGACATATTGCAATTTAACATACAACTCCTATTACTAGTCACTGAGCACACAGAGGACTAAAATTACAACACCCAATAATGGAAATACTTTACGTACTTTAACTGCCAGTTTTCTTAAACTACTGTACTACTACTTTCACAGCGTCATATATTCCATTAATTTATTATGTGTAGTTTAATATTCGTCTTTCCCAGAGACGTATTTATGCGCTAAGATTATATGTTATGATTTTAAGTCTGGATTCTTGATTGATTATTCGTTTTATATTTTTACCTTTAACTACTATTACTAAGAATTTTGATAAGTATAATTCATTACTGATAACTTTCTGCATATTTAATCACAACATAGTGGAGGTAAGGATGTTATACGAAGCTAGCTGCAAATGTTGAAATATTCCGCACATATAATAGGTTTGTATACATTAAGTTTCATTCTAAATTCTTCACATACATTAATTTATATGCCATCCTATTAAATTTCATTTATAAATTAGGCGTATTTTTTGCATTACATAAACTTTGTTCCTTGCTTATCAATTTGGTTTGTTAGGTATTATCTTACTTTCAAGAAAATTATTAAGTAATATTCTAATTTAAACTAATATAACTTACGTCTTTTTATTGATTTTGGAGGTTCATACTGAAGCTCTGTTAGAAAACTGGTTCTATATCAGTAAGAATCTAAGCATTAGTGTTGTCATCAAGAGGTTTCGCATCTGGATCGAATCCACTGCAGGATGCGTCGCCATTGTCTTCAATGCTAGAACTTGGTATTAAACTCTGCAGTTCTTTGAATTTTCACTTAAATCTCATTCAGCAAGCAAGTGCAAGGAAGCCACTGAATAAAGCTGTCAAGATTATTGCCTAATGATACATTTGCGGGCTATATTATCCATAAATTATTATTCTGATAATCTCTTTCTAATGTATTTTTTATATCACTTTTTAAATCTTAAATGTACGCCGTCGGTTGAGAGGAAGTTCACTTATGAACCTTTAGAGGGTCACTATAATAACTTGTCATTATCAAAACAGTAATTGGAAAAATGAGTGAGGGAACCCGCTGAAACTGAGGGGTATAACTACTACTATACTGGATGGCACCCAATTAAAAGAATTAGAAGATATTTATTATACCTTTGACTATCACATAGTGAGTACAATAAAATCATAATAACCTCATACTTCATAATAACTCACTGACCAATTACTCCTTATTTATATTACTCAACTTATATCTAGACTTACTGTTATATATAGTACTACATAAAATCTTAACATATATCTACACTACTTACTAATAACTTATTATCTTATTATTATTATTTATTCTATTATTTACATTATTATATATATATATATCTAATATATTACTACTCAATTTTTTCTTATTTACTTACAGCTTCTCAATTTACCACCTAACTTTAACCCATTTAGGCATTGACTAAACTTTACCAACTGAACTTATACTATGTAGCTACTCATATTATTTTACTCATCACATTTAATACTATATCAAATATACTACATATTACTAATATACATTAGATTCTATTTCTAATATATTATTATTTATCTCATAATATATTTATTATTATTTAATATTACATTATACTATAAATATTATAGAATATATATATATTTATTATATATTATTATATATAATATACTATGTCATTAGGTCTTATATATAAACGAGTATAGGATGGATCTAAATATATTATATTTTATTTCAAAAATCAATTCATTCACTATAATACTATAATACAAGAGTACAATAACATATGATTTTGAAATGATAAAATTTGTGTTTTTGGAGTTTATATTTATTTTTAATTAATTACTAACACTAGGATTCAACAAAACTCAAGTCACTTTTTTCTCCCTTCAATCAATACATTGAAGCAAATGATTGATAGTTATTATTACTTTCATTATTGTTATTTGTAAAATTGTAGATATTAAATCCTTTGGATCATTCAATCTATCGAGTAAATTGGGGGGGTTAGGGTTTATTAATATATTTTAAATTTTGGGACTTTTCTCTCAGACAACTTAGTCCTCTACTCACTAATTATGATGAGGAGGGGAATATTCGCCATGGTACGCCTATTTTAGATAGCTCTAAAAAAGTGCGAAGAAAGTAAACCTCACTAGTGAACCACATTGTTGTTCTGCATCTCGAGTTTTTTTTCCCCCCTTTGTCTTCTCGGGTGTTTTGGCACCATCCCTTCTGATTACACACTTTCGTCGTCCCCGGCCCCCCGGAATGGAATCTCACCTCCTTGCACCGGGCTCCAATGACATGGTAGACCATTTAAGCAATACAAATTATTATATATATAGCTCAGGCATGGTTAGAGGGGTTTTCTTTTAACACTAAAAGGCGCCTTCTATCCAAATAATTAGGAAAAGTCAAAATTAGTATATTCCTCCCCTCAATTACCATGGTGATATTAAAATCTACATTAAATAACACATGAAGTTCATTGGTTATCTATGTATGGAAGAAGAAAAAAAGTGAATTGGTTTTTGGGGTCTATTGTTTAGGTATTAAATTAAAATAAATATACAATCCAAAAACACAATTTATTCTGTCTAAAATCAGTATATATATTACTATTATATAATATATATACTATATATCAATATTATTATATATATATTATATATATATATATAGTATATATATAATATGTATAATTATATATAAATATAATATATTATATAATATATAATAATATATATATATAATAAATAATTATATACTATATATATGTATTATATAAATTACAATAAAATATAATTAATCTATATAGGTATAGTATATATAATTGTATATATAATATATAGGTATATATATAGATATATACTACAATATATTATATATTCTATATATATATATATATATATATATAATAATATATATAATATTTATTAATATATATATTATTTTTCTTTTTTTTGGAGAATTAGTATTATTTAGGGAGAGTAAAGGGAATCTGTTTTGAATAATGAAAAGGTATTGTAGTGACCCTCTAAAGGTTTATTTAAGATTTAAAATAATAAAAGTAATATATATAAAATATCAGTGTAAATTTATATAATAAGTGCAAAGGAACATTAGCTATTGACACATGGCCTTGCACTGCTTGCTGAATGAGATTAAGTGAAAATTCAAATGAACTGCAGAGTTTAATACCAAGTTCTAGCATTGAAGACAATGGCGACGCATCCTGAAGTGGATTCGATCCAGATGCGAAACCTCTTGATGACAACACTGAGTCTTTGAAAAACATTCTAACAGAGCTTTCAGTAACCCCAATCAAAAGACGTAAGTATGATTAGTTAATGAAATCTTAAATTCTTGAAATTGAATACAACAACAAGATAACAAGGAAACAAAGTTTGTAATGCAAAAACGCCTAATTTTAATGAATTTAAAGGAGGCATATGAATTGTATGAAGAAGATAACAGTAACCCTATAGTGGGATTTTCAACATTTGCAGCGCTTCGTCCTCCCTATTGTGTATTAGCAAGTTCAAATGGTACTCATTCTGTATGTGTTTGTACATATCATCAGAATCCGAAACTTCAAATTTCTGGCTTACCCTGGAAAGATATTAACTACAAATTATTAATGGAAAAGAGTGTGTGTGCCTATTGAATAATTTAGTAGTGTTATATCATATTGCAGCAATGTACCATAGAGAGGCTGGTGTAATAAACTATCTCACAAGTTTAATACATTCAGTGAATATCTGCAGTTTGAAGAAATTAGGTATAAACAAATGGTTCGACAGATCGTGTAACGTAAGAAAATTAAACAATCAATAGATTTCACTAAGCACTAAAATCTCTAACCTCACAAGACATCACTATGTCGCTAAAACACAGACAGCTTACCTGAAAAAATTAAGAGTCCCTTCATGATAATGAAGCAGTAATTTTAGGAGACTTTTCTGAAAATTACTCCTCATTGTTCAAGATGCAGCACAGGGGTTTCCCTGGGAAAATAGTCAGTGTACGCTGCACCCATTTGTTGTATATTTTAGGGATGGTGGTTCAAATACTACAAAACACACAATTTCTGTTTTTGTCTGACACAAGACATCAATTCATAATGTTAATATAACATTTCTTAGAAATAACTCATCCCACATATATAACAAGAAATCAAAATAAAAGCTACATTATTACTGATGGTTGTGGGCAGTACAAGAAAGATAATAACTCTGCAAATATCTGTACACTATGATGATATTGCTCTTGTTGCGAGGATTTTTTGCCACTCGTCATAGGAAAAGATGCATTTGATGTTTTGGGAACTACTCAAACGATTGACAGCACAAAAGACCAGTATTTCAAAGACCAAATAATCTATTAGATTATTGAATTCCAGGCAAGGATATGAATTTTTGTAAACAGAGTGTTAGGTTATAACAAATTCATTTTTTTTCTGTAAGATACAGAAGACCTAGACAAAATTGTGCGACAAATGCTAAGGAGTAGATTGATAAGAGCATTGCAAATTCTGCGCACAAAATTTCATAAATTTGAGCATGTTAAGTAATCAAAGTTAATTTTCATTAGATTACCCCTGATGGCAATTCGGTAAAGAGTTGTCCTGTCCACAATGGCTATGATCGTCATTGAAGAAATATTAAAAAGTGAATTCCTATAAGTGGTGAAATTTGGATTAAGGTGTTAGATGAATAAAAAGTGGTAGTGTCTTTTACTGCTCACTGATGAAGAATTTGATTTCAAAATTGATTTCTTCAATCCCTCAGGATACAGCACATACTATCAATTCCCAGAAATAAAAGATGAATGCATAGTGGCCAGAGACACATTCTCATTTTTAATACTCTTATTTTAAATCAAGTATTCAAGGATTACGTACAAATTGTGGAATAGATATGAAAACTGTTTTCTAAAGTGATATCAATAGTTATATAATAAAATATGATTTTCCAAATATCGCTCCTTGTTTTATATATAATATATATATAATAATAATTATATATAATATATATATATAATTAATATATATATTATATATATATATATATATTAGTATCTATATATATATATATATATAATATATATATATAAAGTATATATATATAAATTATAATATATATTATATATCATATAGTATATATTATATATATATAATATATAGCTAATATATAATATATATATAAATATATATATATATATATAATATATATAATTATATAATATATGTATTTATATATATATTTAAGAGGTACAAATACATTGTTTTGAAATGAAAAGGATTGTGTTTTTGATTTATGTTTAATTTTATTAATTATCTAAATAAATATTAATCAAAGTCAGACTTTTTTTCTTCAATACATTGATAACAAGTAGAAATTTATTAGTATTTAATAATTGTAGATTTTTAATATCATGAGTAATTGGGGAAGGGAAATATAAATTTTGGGGGAACTTTTTCCCTAATTATGGTAGAAGGCTGCTTTTAGTCTTAAATGAAAGCTCTAACCATGCTGATTCTAAATATTACAAATATGATAAATGTCTTATGTCTAAACCACTTATGAGCTTACAGTCCGTTTCAAATTTGATGGGTTTAGGGGATCCCCAATTTTCGGGGGGGTGGAGAGAACTGTAGATCCTATAAATTTTTATTCGATCTGGTCGTTTTGGGCTCCAAAAAACCTATATAACAAATGTTAAGAAATTCCGTAACGGATCTGGTTACCTTATTTCCATTTTTTGGCTGATTGTCCTTGGAAGCTCCTACTATACATATAATACAGGTAAAATTACACATACGCAGACATACGCACTCAAGACTTAGTCTCTTTACATCCACCAAGGATTTAACTTTTACCAGCCCTCCTTCCCTATACATTCTAGAACTTACGTACGACCACTCGCATCAGCCGTCCTTATTTCCGTCAACATATATATATCCTAAATATTAACGTCAGTCACTTTCCAATGCTCACCATTCTAACTAACTCACACCGAAGACTGTCACTCACTTGTAACATAACCTTACTCTTATCTACTTCTACTTTCAAACCATCTTTTACATAACACCCTCCAAATATTCAACCAATCCTATCAAAACTCTCTTCACAGATTCATACTCACAAAAACCATATTATATATATATATATAGTACTATATATATATTATATATATAATATTATATTAGTATATATATATTTATATAAATATAATTATATATAATAAATCTATTGATATTAAAATATATAATATAATTTTTCTATTTTTAAAGTATAAAGGAAAGAAATAAAATACATTTCAATTTGTATATTTATATATATATATATATATATATATATTATTATATATATATATTAGATAATATAGTATATAAATTATTATATATATTATACTAATATATATATATTTATATATTATATATATATTATAATATTAGTAATATATAATATAAAGTATATATATATATTATATATATTATATATATACATATATATAGTATATATAATATATATATATAAATAATTTTTCTACTTTTTATAATGTTAGAAAGAAAGTAAAATAATTTCAATATTGTTATATTTTCTAGATATTATATTATTATAGGCAAGATGTGATTCATTGGATATGAAGTAGTAATAAAAATTATGGGGGTATAGTTCGGGATGGAGGAGGCAATAAGTACTTTATATAAGGGAAGGTAAAAATGTAACTGAATTATATAGGGTTAAATTAGTTTTTAGTTGAGTGTTGAGGAAATATAGTTATATTTTGGTCGAAAGAGTCGTCGAGTAAGAACAAATTTGGGGAAGAATAAGGTGCTTTTAGAAGTGGTAGATGGATTTGGGATAAATCTGGAAAAAGATTAAAATTGGATAATTTATGGAGGAAGGTAAATTGTATTAGGATTTATGGATTTGAAAATCGTACAATGGATTCAATAAGCAGAATTATTTGATAAAATAAGAATAAAATTGAGAACAAGAAATAAGATTACGAATAAGAAAAAGTAAAAAGGAAGAAAATGAAGAGTATGTTAGAATATATGGTTGAAAGTGATATTTTTAATATTTATATAGCGGAGTGAGCAGGGATGTGTATGTCTCTTTGGTTATTCAATTATTGGTGGTAAGTAAGCTTTTGAATAGAATTAAAAGTATGTATGGAGATGTGAAGCGTGGTAAGAATAAATAGAGTTGAAAGTGTTATTTTAATATTAATAAGCGGAGTGAGAACAAGGATGTGTGTATGTCTCTTGGCATTCCAATTTTTGGATAGTTTATAAGAATTAAGAGGGGTGAAAGGTTAGGAGTTAGAATGAGAGAATGATTATAGTGTAGGATTCCTACTATTTATGAGGATGATTGTTTTGTGTGGCGAATCTGCAGAAAGTTTGAAGACTAGTAGAGAGATTTGGTAGGGTGTGTAAAGAAAAGGTTTGAAAGGTTAACGTAGAATAGAGTAAGGTTATTGTTTGTAGTGAAGACAAGCCTCAGACCTTCAGTGAGCAGCTGGGAAAAAGTCTGATTTAATAATTTAGGATAATTTGAATGAAAAGGGAGCGGTGTTAAGAGTGTAGTAGGAAATGTGTGAATGATAAGGTGGCTGGTCAGTTAAATCGTGGGTAAAAGGACCAAGTTTTGAGTGCGCTAGTCTTACATGAAAGGTATGTTGTTACCCGTGTTAATGTATAAGTATGGGACTATGATCCTGGAATAAGAGGTTAAAAGATCTAAATTACAATGTGTTCAGATGACAATCTTAAGTGCGTGTTAGGTGTGAAAAAGATGAGGAATGAACGTATTAAGAGTTTTGTGGTATGATGGGTATAATGAGAGAATAAATGAAATAAGTTGAGATGGTGGTCAGTGGAAAGAATGAGATAAAAGACGTCGTTAAACGGATGTATGTTGTAGTGTTTGGATCGACCGATGGAGACAAAGAAAAGTGGAATAGTATAAAGGAATGCCTGAAGAGAGAATGTGGATTTGGAGCAAGCGAGAAGAAAGGTGCATTAAAGAGTGATGGGTTTTGTAAGAGATATGGTGTGCCCCCTGGGCAAGGAATAACCCACTTGATGAAGTCATAGTTGAGTGTCAATCGCCGTCCGTGAAGCTCTAGGGTGATTTTTTTCTGACACGCGACGAAAGTCACTTGGTATATAAGGGGCGGTAAGATTGGGCATAGTCCACTTGCTTCATATTCTTCTACTATTTTTTATGTTTCCGTAATTGTTTTTTCTTTAC
>JABUQX010107771.1:2500-10000 GCA_015478945.1 Trachelipus rathkii
CCTCCCCCTCCCACACTTACAATCTCCAAAAACAAAAACACCAAAATAAATAAGAAATAAGAAAAAAACCTCCCCCAAAAAAAAATGGCTTTGGGGGGGTAGGGGAATCGCTTTAAGTAGTAAGTGACGCTTAATTTTTTATTTTTACGCTCAGAAAGGCGAGATGCAATTCCCGATTTTACGAAACATTTGACGCGCTGATTAAATTATACCAGAAAGAAACATTGTCACTCAGCCTGAAGAAAATCTCTCTCTCTCTCTCTCTCTCTCTCTCTCTCTCTCTCTCTCTCTCGTCTCTCTGCGAGAAAAGCAAAAACAAAAAATATAAACAAATAATTTTAGATTCCAAACAGACAATAAAATATTTTATTTGCTTTATATATATATATATATATATATATATATATATATATATATATATATATATATATATATATATATATATATATATATATATATATATATATATATAGATATATATATTTATATACACCTCCAAAGAATGGAGCAAAAATATTAACCTCTTTTTAAATTAAGGTATGACAGGTCATGAAACGTGTCAAAATAGACCTCAGTCAAAATTGGATTAACAGCAGTTCATTCCCCTTCCTTATAAGAACCACAATAGCTACAATAAAGATTTAATAATTGAGAAATAATGTTTAAATAAAATTATATTTAACTTAAATTACATTAAATGTTCTCACATAAATACTGAATACGTGTCATTTGAAACTTCCTTTAAATGTTATTAAGAATTACCGAGCTGAAATTATAATTATTATCAAGCAACGATTTTTTATATGCTTTTAATAGCGTAGCTCTTATTTTGATTGAAGGAAATATAGTATTTTGTTAAACGTGTTTCAAGTCAAGTCACAAAAGGTTGCAAGAATTAAATTTATAATTGCAAGATTCAAGAAATACAAATTTAAATAATTATGATTCGAATATTAAATTTAGAGATTTAGGATTCAAATATATAGAGATTGAAGTTTCAAGATTAAAGATTCAAAATTCATGATTTAAGATTTAGATA
Source organism: Trachelipus rathkii (assembly GCA_015478945.1). NCBI lineage: Eukaryota > Metazoa > Arthropoda > Malacostraca > Isopoda > Trachelipodidae > Trachelipus > Trachelipus rathkii. The sequence goes on from JABUQX010107771.1 coordinate 3,540, forward strand.
TCAAAATTTGAGATTCAAGATTTGGAATTAAAATATGGAAATTTAGGTTTCAAGATTAGAGATTCAAAGTTCAAAATTAAAGATTCAACTATCAGATAGATTCAAGACTTAAGAATCAAATATAATGATTCAAGTTTCAGGATTGAAAATTCAAAATTCAAGATTCAAGATCCAAATATCAAACTTAAAGAATCAAGATTTAAGAATCAAATATAGAGATTCAAGTTTCAAGATTAAAGATTCAAATTTCAAATTTCTCGATTCAAGATTCAAGTATTTAAATATAAATTAAAGAATCATGCTTTGAGGTTTCACATAACGGTGAAATATGCAAGAAAATAATATTCTACTAAGAAATATAGATCATACGAAACAATTTTAAAAACACAATAGTTTCGTTCAGAAAATAAATAATAATAGATAAATCTGAATGAAGACAAAAGATATACGATTATTATGAGGCCGGATGCGGATATGAAACCGGATTCGAGCCTTCTAATATTAAGAATTATTGACAAAGTTACAGATATTAAAGCATATTTTATTATGATCTAGCGCGTATTTCAGACTGATACTCAATACTGATATGGATGTCTATCCGATGTCCGACTGACACGCATCATTGATGATACGATGATACGGATGTGTATGGGGGTCCAGAACCTTTGATGACAAGAAAGCGGAAGTAATTTCAACATTCACAGGAAAAGATAAGGAAACTTTTGATGGGACAACCATATCTGACTATTCCCAAAATTAATTAAGGTGGGAGAAAAGTGTCCCAACATCGTTGTGCCATTAACACTAATGAAAAGTTTCATATCGAATCATTGGGACGTCCCAAGTTATGTTTATAGAAAGTAAACGAAATCTTACAAATAATTGTTCATCGTATACAATTAAGAATATTTGCAAATTAGGTATTCTTTAATTATTATAATAATGAATATTGTTTTTCCCATCGGATACAATCTTTCTAGCAGGTTCTAGTTCCAATAATATATCCCTTAAGTGAAACAGAGTATCGTAATTCGAATATCCTCACTATATTTTCAGTAAAACTATAAAATTATTTTTTTTTCTTTTTTCTTGGAGGAGGGTGCTGGTTATTTGGTGGGGGTGGGGGGTTCAATTGTTTTACCTTTATTAATAGCATTGAAATGATTTGAATTAATTCCATTTAAAATAAAATTCATTATATTAAGGAAAATTATTTATTTTAATTTATTGCAAAATTTAAATTTAATTTTATTACTGTAATTATAAATAAAATAAATTTGGAGTTCTTTTCTTTTAAATTAAAAATTATATAGAATATCAAATTTAAAACACACACACACACACACACACACACACACACACACACACACACACACACACACACACACACACACACACACACATGCCACACACACACATTCACACACACACACACACACACACACACACACACACACACACACACACACACACACACACACACACACACACACACACACACACACACAGCATAATTTTTATTAAATTAAAATATAATCAACATTACATTTATTACACATTCACACGACACAGCATAATAGTTATTTAAATTAAAATAAATCAAAATTAATTTTTTTATTTTAAATAATTAATTAAAAATATATTTATAATTTAAATTTAATATTTTAGAAAATTTATTGAACTCTAGTTTAAATTTAAATAATTATATTCGTTAAAATTAATATAGGCCTACACTAGTAAATTAATTTAACTTATTTATATATATATCTATCTATATCTATAGATATATCTAAGGTATATTAGGTTATATATATATATATATATATATGCTATATATATATATATATATATATATATATATATATATATATATAACTACCAAGTTTGTTAATCTGAGCCGACATTAAATTGAAAATTTAATGTTATTACAAATGTTGTTACGAGTAGACATTTTGTACATTTTTTAACTTTTTTTGTATTCCTTGATCGAATTTTGATGAAACAAAATCTAAAAGAAAGAACTTATCCAATCATTTCCAAATCTGTAATAGGATTTAAAATCGATTTATTAGAAAAGAGTTATCCTCATTTTCCAGCTTTGACAAGAAATCACTCTTGGAATTTTTTTTCTATCCAATAATGATGAATTATATCTTAAAAGAAAGATGGCGTCCAATAATTTCCAAATATGCAAAGTTTTCTTTATTTCCAAATTTTTCATAAGATTTCTTTTAAACCTCTTTGTACTTTTGGGGGAGGGGAAAGAAATTTGAAATCAAACAATGGAATTCCAATATGAAATTTGAAATAATTGGGCAAGATCTTTATTTCAAGATAAAATTAATCATGATTGACTAATTTTATTTCCCAACATGTTTTTTTCTGTTGAAAAGTCGGAAATGAGAATAATTTTTCTCTAGTAAACAATCTTAAATCTACTTGAAGGTTTGAAAATAATTAGAAGAGTTTTTTTTTCTTTTATTTTTTATTCAATCAAAATACGGCTAAAAATAAAAAGGTAGAAAAATGTTCAAAAAAGGAAACTTGTTTAAGTTGAAACAACATTAAATTTTCAATGCAACGTCGGAAATTCAATCAAGCTTACATTTCAAACTACGGGTTGCATGCTTATTTAAAATAAAATTAGTGGGTGTGTGTTGAAAGATTGAAAAAATAGGAAAAATGAGGGACACTAGTAAATTGTCCCTTATTTTACCAACATTCAAATTTTTAACCGCATCCCAGCTAATTTTGTTCTAAATAAGCATGCAACTTGTGGTTTCAAATATCAACTCTTATATATATATATATATATATATATATATATATACATATATATATATATATATATATATATATATATATATATATATATATATATATATATATATATATATATATATATATATATATATATATATAGATATATATATATATATATATATATATATATATATATATATATATATATATATAAATGCTCCGCGTCGTACACGATGAGGCTTTCGCCTGCTAATGAGAGAAAGAGGACGCTGGTTCAAACCCCGCGTAGCAGTTGGAGTTGAGTTTTATCTAAATGTGCAATACCAAAACTCGACTGCAATGTTGTGTTTGGGTTTGGGATAGTCAGGGCCCACGATTCTTGTGTCCCCGTGTTACCCCCGCATAGAGATGAAGGTCATTGAAAGCAGTAGTTTATATATATATATATATATATATATATATATATATATATATAAATATATATATATATATATAAAATGTTTAAAGAAATTCTTCAATCTACGATACATTGTTCAAATCCTATAGATGTTTCTAATATTTTCCATCACATCAAAACTAAATTATAAGAAAAGAGTAGTATATATATATATATATATATATATATATATATATATATATATATATATATATATATATAGAGAGAGAGAAGTAGTATATATATATATATATATATATATATATATATATATATATATGATATAAGTTAATTTCACCCACAGAAAATAAAACAATTAAAGTTAAAAATTGTGGAGTCCAGGACTTTCGAAAGGATCAACCACCTTTCCTCATTCAGGCTTAACTTTTTTAAACTACTGAAATATAAAAAATAAAAATAAAAAAGGGAAAAGCAAAATTTACAATTTCATACAATTGGTTGCTTTATTTAATACGTATAATGTTATTGTTTAGAGATTTAACAAATACTGATAGCTTTGAAAAATGTCTAAGAACAATTTGTAAAATCATCTATTAAATTATTATTATTACAAGAATTAAAATTTTTAACATTTTATGAAATGTCTCCAGCGCACATCAATTTCGGAAGATATCAAAAAAAAGACATATCTGCATGAGAGCATTTAAGCTGAGCAGCCTTCGGTTCATGGATGAGGAAACTATGTATATTAAATCAGTTTTCAAAACATTGGGATACCCTGTACATTTTGCTTCTAGAGCTCTTACGGCCGTCGTTCACAAGAAAATAGATCAGAAAATAGATAGAATATAATAATTTTAAAATAAATATTCCTGTTCCATCAGAAAATCTTAAAGAATTCATGCTAAAAGAATTTTCACTCGTATCCAGTGTTTCTTTCACTATTAAAAAGTACTTTAATTGCCAAATATTTACTAAGCAGCAACACAGTAATTCAGGAGTTTACAAGATTACCTGTAAGGATTGTAATAGTATGTATATATAGGGGAAACCTCTGATGTATCAAGAAGAAAATACCAGCATAACTATTCTTTGAGGATTGGAGATAATGATTCATCATTACACAGACATAGCATGTAGAAGAACACAGAATCAACGTCAGTAAATATGTCGTCTTTGATCTTTTCCGAAAATGATGGGCACAGGAGACAGTTCATAGAATCATTTCTTATCAAAAATGTTTAAAATTTTAATTCTTGTAATAATAATCTAATACATGATTTTACAAATTATGTTCTAAAACATTTTTCAAAGCTGTTAGTATTTGCTAAAAATCTAAACAATAACATTACGTAATAAATAAACCAACCAATTGATGGAATTGTAATTTTTGCTTATCCCTTTCTTATTTTTTATTTTGGTGGTTTTAATAAAGTTGAGCCTGAATGAAGAAAGGCGGTTGATCCGTTCGAAAGCCTCGCTCACAATACCTGTGGGGTTAAATTAATTTATAAGTTGCACACGGTCATAGTGTTTGTCAAAATATTATATTATATAATATATATAATATATATATATATATATATTATATTATATATATATATATATATATATATATATATATATATATATATATATATATATATATATATATATATATATATATATACTATATATATATATATAAAGATTAAACCAACTAAAGTATAAGAATAAGGTGAGTTCAAATAAAACTTGTGTTAAAAAGTTAGATTGCTCGTAGACGACAAACTGAGGAGTTAAGAAAAGGAGAAGATTAAAAAGCTGTGAGAATAAGAAAAATTGTTTCCCGTGGAAAACGTAAGTAGCAAATTAATTGGGTTTTATATTTTATTATAAAGAATTTTTAAAAAAGAAAAGGATTGATTTTAATCACAGGTAATTTATGCATTTTTAGGGGAACCGAGTACGAGGCAACTATTTATTGATGTTCGAGCTTTTGTTTTGGAAGGATTCGTAAACAATTCAGTGTGATTCGGGAGGTCGACTTAGGACTGACGGAGCGACGGAAAATAAGGAGATAGTTCCTGGATTGACGGAAAATTGTACGTCGGATTGTCGCCAACCAGTTAAAAGATTGACCGAGAGTCACGTTTGAAGAGGATACGGTCTGAACAGAGCAAAGTTTGGATTATTGTAATTAAGAGCCTTATTTGTGAGTTTTTTCATTGTTGTACTGATATAAACAATCGTTTGTTGGAGCACATCTATTTATTATCGAAGGATTGAAAAATTGTTTAGTAAGTAACCTTTTTTTGACGGAGTAGGTTATCGACGATTAGTAAAGTTGTTGTTATTGACTTTTAAGAAATTAATATATGAAATTGGAATTGTACTTTGCTGTCTATACTTTGATTATTTGCTTGTGTCCTTGTATGTGTGAAAAATAAGTTACTTAAATGTGTTTAGAAAAGTTTTTAATTATATGAAGAAAATTGATACGTGTTTAAAAATCTCCTTTGTATTTCGTAAATATTAATGCTGAAAGGTTTAAGAAAATAATATTTAGTACTCGATATATATTTGGTAAATTATTGATAAAGGAAATATTGATGTTGAAAAATCATAAATATTTATAAATTAAATAAAACTCTTTTTTTCATTATTGTTTAAATAACGAAGGGGGTTCCCTCCGCCCCCGTTACACTGGTGGCTCCGTAGAATTTTGGGAATCGAATCTTTGTTGGAAGGAAAATTTGCAATAATGGAAGGAGGGAAAATGAACCCGCTAAATGAATGGGGAAAACCAAAAAGATGTGTAGTATGCAGATCACCTATGCATTTTGGTGCAGATTGTCCGCTGAAGGGGCATTGGGCAAAAGGAAATAAAAAAGTAAGTAAAAACGCAGGGGATAACCAACCCTGTGGGTCCAACGTGAGTAAGGATAAAGAAGTTTTAAAACAGGAAAAGGAGCAGTTGGAAAGGGCAATTGCATTACAACAGGAAAAAGATGACAAAGCATACAGAAATTGGATGAAGAAAACGTACGAGCGTAATAAACCACAGCGAAAAGAAAAATTAGATTAAGGAGTACGTGGTTTGTATTAGAAAGGTATTTATGTAAATTTAGTAGTATTAACATTGTAAATATTGGAGGAATTATTTTGCTGGATTATTATTATTATAGAGGTTTTGTCATTTAAGTTATTTTGTTACTATTTAAAATTATGGGGTAGTTTTTTTTTCTTTTTAAGTTTGTAAATATACAAACTTGGGAAGGGAGAAATATAATAATAAGGACTGAACCAACTAAAGTATTGG
>JABUQX010107771.1:12500-24722 GCA_015478945.1 Trachelipus rathkii
ATATATTATATAATATATATATATATATATATATATATATATATATAATATATATTATATATATATAATTAATAATATATATAATATAATATATATATATATATATATATATATTATATATATATATATATATATATATATATATCAGATGGTGGGCACTTCTCGCTCTGCTCTTTAGTCCGCTAGTCCGCTAGTCCGCTAGTCCGCTTCGAGCGGACTACCAGAATAGGTGCGGACTAGCGAAGGTGCGGAGTCGTCAGGAAATTAGCGGACTTGCACGTGCGGATCAAAAAAAGTTTCCGCTCTTTTGTTCCGCATCTTTTTAAAAAATGAAAATATAGTTTACTTATTAAGAATTCTTATTGGGTATAATAAAGAAATATAATTTTTATTTTAAAATTTATAACTAATTATACTTTTAGTCTAAGACTTATTGTTTTTTAATAATTAAACTTCCAAAAATAATCCCAACCTCCTTAAAGGTAACATAATATAATAAATAACATTTAAATTGATTTTATTGACTGAATGGCTTTACCCTCATCTGTAACTTTAATTAATTATATTATTACTATAAATAACTAGGCAATATCTAAATCATTCTGTTGTAAAACCCAAATAGAAATTACACATATGTTTAGATAAAATAACAAAATACATATCTATAGATATATATATATAATATTATATATATATATATATATATAATATATATATATATATATATATTTATATATTATATATATGGTTTTTACACAGAACTGATTAACGTATATATATATATATATATATACTATATATATATATATTATAATATATATATTATATATATTATATATATTATATATATATATATATATATTTATATATATATATATATATATTATATATATATATATATAGCTACCGAGCTGATACGTAGCATTAGCATCGAATCTGCAGGAGTCGAGGCTTCATGGATTCTACTAAAGTCTTGGACGAAATAGACCTTCTCATGGGTGGACAGGGTGGTCAAAAATATTTCAGAAGGGAGTCAGAATGATTTAGGTGAGGACCTAAATTAGCAATGGAACTGCTGGAAGTGAACTACACCAGGCACTCCTCTCACCAAGGACATCTTTCCTTTCAGCATAGGCAAATTTGTTGAACTTGTTCATAAAATATAATACACCTCTCCCTAGTTCTGCGGCTGTAGAGCGAATATTTAGTATTGGTGGGGATATTTTGAGGGCAAAGAAGTCAGCCTTAACTGCTTTTTAATTTTGTTGAGGCACCTAGTCTTTTTGAAAAGTAATTTGGATCTCTTGTCCTTTGAAGACGACATTGAGGAGGAAGAGGAAAATCTTGAATTTTGTAAATATTCCATTCAATTTTTCATATAATATTATAAATAAATTTTTTGTAAGGATATATGTATTAACCCTTGAAGAGTTAGATACAGTGGAATAAAAAAGAGCAATTGCTTCTTATCTTTATTTCCTAAGATTAATCAAATTAAATGGACTTAAATCATCAATGTTCAAAATAATCAATAGTATATGTTAAGCGATTCTTTAACATAAGAATCCTGGTTAAGTTTCCACTAATATGAGTCTATTAATTATATAATGTTGACCTTGAGACCCCCCTTCTCATTTAATTTAGGATTTTAGTTAATTAAACACTCCCTTCACAATTTATCACAATATTTCTAAGAATTCGACACAATAATATCCAAATTAATAATAATTTTCCGGTTTTTAACAAGACGATCCTTCCTAACACATCTCTCTTCTTATAATTTGAGACGCTAACTCCTTCCCTCGAATGCCAGGCATCCCTCGGCCAGCATTCACAGCGACTCACTTTTACATTTGAAAGTTTTAATACAAAAAGGTCATTAAGAAATTCCTTACACAATAAGAATAATAATTAATTCGACATACAGAAAACCCTTTTTTTTTATTAGTGTTCATAAGTGGATATAACAGGTGTACAGAGCTATCATGAGGTATACATAATTATCGTGAGGGCAAGGAGAAATCCTGCCCTCACATATATACTATTTAGTATTTAATATTAAAATCTTTTGTGAAGTCGCACATTATTAGCGGGAGACGTGCGGACTTGCGATAGCGGAGGTTTGATGGTCTGAATAAGTGCGGAGGAGCGCTAGCGGACTACGTTTTCTCGAGGTGCGGAGGTGCGCTAGCGGACTACCCCTAAATGAGCGGGGTGGCCCACCTCTGATATATATATAATAATATATATAATTATAATATATATATATATATATATATAACATACACTATATACACTACACACTACATACTACATACTACATATATATATATATATAATATATATATATATATTCGAAAGGAATTTTAGGTTTGCTGCTTTACATTATGTTCTTAGTTTAAGTGATATATTAGTTTTACAGATGTTAAAACTTTGTTATGTTAGCATTCATTCGTTGGACAGTGTGATAGTTCTGATTAATTTTTGTTAAGTTCTGTTAAATATTACTATGATTGTGTAAAATTAACAGTGTTATGATCAGATGATATGTTGGAAAATGGGGATACATTGAGTTGTGAAAGGTGATGTTAGCTACTTTACCGATATTAGGCAGTGAATTTTGTTAATGCTAGCAGTTTATTCATACGTAAGGTGTGTTAGATATGTTATTTTTATGTTATAAACATTAAATAATAAAATTTATTTTCTATCATATCTATAACATACCAATGATAATGATGCAATGTTAGCTACTTTCCCGATATTAATCAGTGTACTTTTTTAATGTTGGCAGTTTATTCGTACGTAAGGTATGTCAGGTATGTTATGTTCTTAGTTTAGGTGATATCATGTCAGCTTTATTGACGTTAAAACTTTGCTATGTTAGCATTTATTCGTAGTTCAATATGTTAATTAGGTTATGATATGATAAATATTACTATGTTAATATTAAATTAACATTGATATGTCATAGATGTGATAGAAAATGGGAGATAGGCTAAGTTTTATGGTCAATGTTAGTTACTTTACCGCTGATAAGCAAAGAACTTTGTTAATGAAAGCAGTTTATTCGTACGTAAGGTATGTTAGGTGTGTTATGTTCTTAGTTCAAGTAATGTTATGTAGGCTTTATTGATGTGAACACTTTGTTATGCTAGCATTTATTCGTTGGTTAGTGTGATAGTTAGGTTAGGTTATGATAAATTTTTGTTACGTTTTGTTAAATATTACTATGCCAATGTAAAATTAGCATTGATATGTTGGAAAAGTGGGGTTAGTTTGAGTTTTGTATGTAATGTTAGCTACTTTACCTTTGATAAGTATGGAACTTTGTTAATGTTAGCAGTTTATTCATACGCAAGGTATGTTAGGTTTGTTGTTTTACATTATGTTCTTAGTTCAGGTTATGCTATGTTAGCTTTATTGATGTGAAAACTTTGTTATGTTAACATTTATTAGTTTGTCAGTGTGATAGTTAGGTTAGGTTATGATAAATTATATTACTATGTCAATGTTAAATAATATTGTTATAGATATGAAGGAAAATTAGGGGTATGCTAAATTTTGCTATGTAATGTTAGGTACTTTATCGATATTACGCACTGAACTTTGTCAGTGTTAGCAGTTTATTCATATGTAAGGTATGCTAGGTAAGTTATGATACGTTATGTTCTTAGTTCAGGTAATGTTATGTAGGCTTTATTGATGTTAAAACTTGTTATGTTAACATTTATTCGTTGAATAGAGTGATAGATGGTTAGGTTATGATAATTTTTTGTTAAGTTTTGTTAAATATTACTATGCCAATTCAAAATTAGCATTGATATTTTGGAAAAGTGGGATTAGAGTGAGTTTTGTATGTAATGTTAGCTATTTTACATTTGATAAGTATGGAACTTTGTTAATGTTAGCAGTTTATTCATACGTAAGATATGTTAGGTTTGTTGTTTTACATTATGTTCTTAGTTCAGGTTATGCTTTTAGCTTTATTGATGTGAAAACTTTGTTATGTTACCATTTAGTTTACCAGTGTGATAGTTAGGTTATGCTATGATAAATTATATTATTATGTCAATGCTAAATAATATTGTTATATTATAGATATGAGGGAAAAGTAGGGTATGCTAAGTTTTGCTATGTAATGTTAGGTACTTTATCGATATTACGCACTTAACTTTGTCAGTGTTAGCAGTCTATTCATATGTAAGGTATGCTAGGTAAGTTATGATACGTTACGTTCTTAATTCAGGTAATATTATGTAGGCTTTATTGATGTTAAAACTTTGTTATGTTAACATTTATTTGTCGAATAGAGTGATAGATAGTTAGGTTATGATAATTTTTTGTCAGGTTTTGTTAAATATCACTATGATAGTGTAAAATTAACACCAATATGTTGTAAAAGTAGGATTAGGTTAAGTTTTGTAAGGTGATGTTAGATACTTCACCAATATTATGCAGTGAATTTTGTAATGCTAGCAGTTTATTCATACGTAAGGTGTGTTAGATATGTTAATTTTATATTATAAATATCAAAGGATAAAAAGATTTTAATAAAATTTATGTTGTGATCATACAAAAGAACTTATTTTTATGTAATGTTTGTGTAGCATTGATATTTAAATATGACTTTAATCACTTATAGCTGATATTTTTAATAATAAAAAATTTAGTATAATCATAGAATGTTTTTAATAATTTTATGCAATGCTTATTCAAGAAGCATATTTTTATGTTATGTTGTACAAATAATTAAGTTTAATTAGGATTTTTAATCACTTAATCATGACTTTAATCACTTAATCAATTGATCACGGGTGATATGGACGAGGTGGGACGTGTGGTTGATTAGAGTTTGATCTATTGATCAATTGATATTTTTTAATAAAAAAAATAAATATTTAGTAAAAACAAAATGTTTTAATAAATTATAAGTTATGTTCATACAAAGAACTTATTTTATGTCATGGCCAAATATGACGTAAAGCAGTAAGTCAATAGAGCATAGCAGGAAATGCCCTTGGGATATGGGAGAGGGTATAATGTTTGCGCTACTGCTTTACTGCTTTAGGGTCAATAAAATAGATATTTTTAATAAAAAATTAGTTTGTCAGTTTTATTAAAAACTTTTTAATAAAATAAAACCTTTTTTAATAAAATTAGGATTTTTAATCACTTTAATCATGACTTTAATCACTTAATCAATTGATCACAGATGATATAGACGGGGTGGGACGTGTGGTTGATTAGAGTTTGATCTATTGATTAATTGATATTTTTTAATAAAAAGAATAAAAATTTAGTAAAAACAAAATGTTTTAATAAATTATATGTTATGTTCATACAAAGAACTTATTTTATGTCATGGCCAAATATGACGTAAAGCAGTAAGTCAATAGAGCATAGCAGGAAATGCCCTTGGGATATGGGAGAGGGTATAATGTTTGCGCTACTGCTTTACTGCTTTAGGGTCAATAAAATAGATATTTTTAATAAAAAATTAGTTTGTCAGTTTTATTAAAAACTTTTTAATAAAATAAAACCTTTTTTAATAAAATAAATTTTTATAAATGAAAAGTTTTAAAATAAAAATTTAAAACAAATAAATAAAGTTTTAAAAATAAAGCTTATAAAATAATAAAAACCACAAATAAAACAACAAAATAAAAAATATAAAATAAATAAATAAAACTTTTAACAAAATATAAATGTAAAGAAGAACAATAAAACTTAAAATAAAATGTAAAAGAAAACGAAATGCTTATATTAAATGTGTGAAAAATATAAATGTCTTATCCGTCAAAATGAAAATATATTTTATAATATAAATGTTTTCCGACAACCTTTAGAAAACGGAACAGAGATGCATGACGCTATAGAAATAACAGTTATGTGATCAATAAGTTAGTGTGAGGTTTGGCTAGATAATGTATTAAGTAAAGTGTCTCTATAATTAATGTGTGTTGTGTGTGTGTGTGTTGTGTGTGTGTGTGTGTGTGTGTGTGTGTGTGTGTGTGTGTGCATGCTGTAGCATTTGTTTGTAGTTCACTATGTTAGGCAGATTATGTTATGATAAATTTTTGTTAGGTTTTGTTAGATATTACTATGTTAATGTGAAATTAACATTGATATGTTATAGATATGATGGAAAAGTAGGAGTATGCTAAGTTTTGATATGCAGTGTTAGGTACTTTATCGATATTACACACTGAACTTTGTCAGTGTTAGTAGTTTATTCATACGTAAGGTATGTTCGGTTTGTTGTGATACATTATTCTCTTAGTTCAGGTAATGTTATGTTGGCTTTGTTGATAAGTTAAAACTTTTGTTCATGCTGCTAATTATTCTTGGAAATGACAAGTTCAAGATTTTAAAGTCTCTTCGTGAATATATGTTAAAGATTGCATGGTTGTTAGTATATTCGGTTATCACAATTATATTAATATAAAACAAGTTTTTTGTTCAAAGCCTTTGTTTTTATGTTGCATTTATTTGTAACATTTAAAAATTTTTGAAATATTTAACGTTGAAAGAAAAATAAAATTTGAAGTTACAATTTAAAAAGAAAATTTATTACATAATTTATAATAAGTAATATGAAAAAAAGTTGTATATATGTATACCAGTATTGCATCAAGTTACATAAGTGGACATAGTGTATAATCATTTTCATGTTGTGTATTGATATTTTGTGAAAGGGGCAGGAGCTTAAAATGGGATAAGACTAAAAATATTTCATGTTATCTTCTGAAATTGTTAGTATTACTATTGCTTAATGTTTTGTAATACATTAAAAGTCACCAGATTTTAAAGCCCTTTCGTAAAACATCTGTTAAAGAGAAACAATGATTAAATGCTTGTTTGCATATTCGGTGATTATAATTATACAAAAACAAGTTCTTTGCTCAAAGACCTTGGTTTTATGTCATGTTTATACAAAATGATCCCGAAATATGACTTAAAGCAATAGATCAATAGATCATGGGTGGGGGGGGTGGGGGGGGGGGTTCGCGTTACTGCTTTACTGCTTTAATGGTTCATTAAACTATTACACTTTACTATGATATTTTATTCAAAGAACTTATTTTTAAGTTATGTTTATACAAAATATGACTTAAGACAATAGATCAACAGATCATGGATGGGTGTGAGGGGTGGGGTGGGTGGTTTGCGTATCTGCTTTTACTGCTTTGGGGTCAATAAACCATTACACTTTACTATGATATTTTATACAAAGAACTTATTTTATGTTATTTTGATAAAAATGATATCTAAATATGAATTTAAGCAATAAATCAGTAGATCATGGATGGGTAGGAGGGGTGGGGTGGGGTGGGTGGTTTGCGTTACTGCTTCACTGCTTTACTACTTAACTGCTTTAGGGTCAATAAACTTTAAACTTTACTATGATATTTTTTTCAAAGAACTTATTTTATGTTATGTTTATACGAAATGATACCAAAATATGACTTAAAGCAATAGATCAATAGATCATGGATGGGTGGGGTGGGAGGAATAGGGTGGGTGGTTTGCTTTATTGCTTTAAGGTCAATGAATTAATTTTTTTTTACTATAAAAATAAAAAATAAAAAAGTAATAATAAAAAAAATGTTTTAAATTTTTTTAAGACAAATAAAATAAAAAATAAGTTTTAAACAATAATTTTTTAAAAATAAATAAAAGTTAAAAAATAAATTAAAATTAAAAGTAAATTAAAAGTGTATAAATATTAAAAAAACTTAGCAAACAAAAAAATAAAAATAGCAAGCAAAATATACATGCTTCAGATTAGAAAAGAAATATAATAGTTGACGTTACACTCTGTGCTTTTCGTAGGGAAACAACTCCCTAGGGGTTCTCAGATATCTCGCAGGGTTTTGAATCCCTCATATTCAAGTTCTACGTCTTTATAAGCATATACATTGATGTCAATATTGTATTATTAAGTCAATGTTTACTAATTCACCACCGCAGCCGTACCAGCTCTGGCTCCGACTCCTTTTCTGACTCCGACTCCTTTCTCCATCTTCCTCCTGCTGGTGGGAGATAGGATATAATATTTACTTATACAATTCGGGACCCCGCACCCCACCTAAGGGGGATGGGGTAATGGGTATGTATATATAAATAAATATAAATATTTCTTAACATATATTAATATTTTTATTTTTTTTTCCGCGGCGATTTCCTATTAGGGGGACAGCACCTACCTCTGGGGGGTGCACGGATACGTAACCTCGTGTATGACGAGGTTACGTCTCCACCAGATGGGGTTCCAAGTTTGGGGGAGATACGACATCTCTAAGAAGTACCTCCTCAGAGATCGAACCAGCTGTACCACGATAGCATGGTAACGTAACCTCGTCTTCCAAGAGATTATATCATAAAAGGAAGGGTTACCAAATTTGAAAGGGATACGACGTCTCAATGAAGTAGCTCCTAAGAAATCGAACCAGCATACCACTACAACAAGCTTCCGCCAACACCTATAAAGTACAAAAAATTTCAAACCTTTATGAACTCTCTAACCAATAAAAAGGCGATCCTAAAATTTTAGGAAGGGTTGAATCCTCCATCGGAGGGTGCAGTCCCATGTAACCTCGTCTACGACGAGGTTGTGCTATCACCTATAAGTATACCAAATTTCAACCCTTTACCTACTCTCTAAGAATTATCTCTTCAAAGATCAAACCAGCTGTACAGCGACAAAACATACGTAACCTCGTCTACCACGAGGTTACGTCATCACCAATATATACCAAGTTTCCGGGGGATACGATAACCCTAACCTTAAAAAGAGGGGAAAGTAAAAAGGGGCGGGGCTTAAAAGGGATTTAAACACCAAAAGGAGGTCCCACCCTCAAAATTTGGGATCATAGATTCCAAAATTGTAGTCAACGTGAAAAAATATATAATCTGGTCAGACGAAAAGCCGATATCCAGAGAAATGCTGAAAAGAGCCAAAAATGCCAAGGTTGCCAGATTTAGCGACAAATCTGGCACCTGTCGATCGTGCGGCCCTTACAACTGTCGGCGTTGCATGTCTTTGATTGGTTGCTCCTGTAACCCAGGAGCACCCCAGATGAATGCCGTGTAGCTCCAGCAGGGGCTCCAAGCACTCTTCTATGAATCTAAACAAGTTCTGAGTTTCGGAGAAGGAGACTTGAAAGATGGTTCGGGTCCTGCCACGAGTTAAACTTTTTCTTTACGTCTTATATATATATATATATATATATATATATATATATATATATATATATATATATATATATATATTATATATATATATATATATATATATATATATATATTATTGGATTTGGAAGTTGTGTAAACAACGCGTTTATGGAGGGTTTAGTTTATGGGTGTCCGCAGAAAATTTTCCAGGGGGGGCAAAGCTTTTATATATATATATAGAGTATAGTATAAAGATATATATATATATATATATATATATATATATATATATATATATATATATATATATATATATATATATATATATATATATATATATATATATATATATATATAAATTTATATCCAAAATTCCAAGGGGGGAAATGCCTCCTTGCCTCTAGTGGACGCCCATGGACTTTAGTAGTCCGAGGGATTGAGGAGAGCAGTAATAGTACCCTTATGTAAGGGAAAGGGGGATAAGGGTAACTGTAGGAATAATAGGGGAATTACCTTCCGAGAGAAAACACGGGGGAATGCGCCCCTTGAAAGGATGTGAATCCTGAGAGGGGGGATCACCCCGAAGGGGTGTAAGCGGGCATTACCCCGTGTTTTCTCTCGGAAGGTAATGTGTTGCTTTAGATACTCTTGGTTAATGAAAACTGTTTATTCGTAAGTTAGGTACGTTATGTTAAATATTACTATGACAATGTGAAAATAACACTGATTTGTTAGAGAAATGATGAGTTTTTGCCAGATATTACTGTGTTAACTGACGATGATGTGTTAGAGACGTGAGCCTAGGTTAAGTTTTTGTTGGGTAATGTTAGGTTTGCCCTAGAATTTTGCTAATGTCAACGTTTATTCATAGGTCAAATGATGTTATACTCGAAACGAGTGAAACTTTGAAGAAGATAGTGTCAATTCATAGTTCAAGATGTTGGTATCTTTGGTAGATTGGTCACTTTGTTAAGGGATTTTGTTAGATGATACGGCTTTACCTGTTGCTGATATGCATTTACTGATTTACTGCTTTAGGGTATGTAAAAACGTAAATTTTAGTAAAAAATTTGACCTGAATCAATAGATCAATAGATCAATAGATCACTAGATCACGACTGGACAGGAGGGTGGTTGGATGGTGGTTTGGTTTACTGATTTACTGATTTACTGCTTTATGGTATGTAAAAACGTAAATTTGTAAGTTATAAACAAAAAGAATAACAAATTTTATTTATTTATTTATTTATTTATTTTTTTATTTATTTATTTATTTATTTATTTATTTATTTTTTCTTGATGGTTCTGAAACCATTATTTTCGAAATCTACAGACCCAATAACATATATAAAGACACCAATATTGTATCATTACACAAATATTTAATAACTCGGCACCGCACCGGTGCCAGCACCGGTGCAGCTGTCACATCCTACTCTTCGGAGTCAGACTACTTCTCCATTCTTTCCTTTCTTATTCACCATTCATCCTTCTTTCTTCCTCCTTCGACCTCTGTTTTGCACTCTGTGTTTTTTTTTCAGTCGGACCCCCTCTGAGGGGGGTTCTAGACATCCTATACGGACTTATAACCATCATATTCGAGATCTACGGTTTCGATAACCTATATAAGGACACTAACATTGTTATTATACGAATGTTTATTAACATGGCACCGCAGTGGCTCCAGCACCGGAGCAGATGCCAACTCCTCCAATACAGGTTATGCTGAACGGAGCGGAACCAAAGGCGGAACCAAAGGCGGAACCGGAGTCGGACCCGGAGTCGAATCGGAGCTAGAACCGGAGTCGCAGGAACCGCAGCAGCAAACGCTGAAGGTGGCTCAAAAATTGATTCCCTACGGGAATCAATTTTTTACGAACTAACACAAATATACGTTCGCGCGGTCGGCCAGGTGTCCACCTGGCTCCAACTCACTTTTAGGCCTAATCTCACTCTCTCGGAAGCCGCCACAAGGGCGTAAGCGCAATATTTGCGTCGACCCTCGGGGGGGACCCCCCTCTATATACATCCTAGAGAATTGAAATTTGCCCTGTTTCGAGCTTAACCCATATATAGATTATATTCCAAGTTTGAAGCCAATATCTCTATTCCTTCATATCGAAAAGGCTGGTTGCGACCAAATGGCTCTATAACTACTACTACTGTATATTGGATGAAAAGGAAACGGATGATGCAGAGTGTAGTAGGAAAGTTGTGAATGGCAGGAAGGTGGCTGCTGCAATTAAATCCTTGGTGGATGTAAAGGGATCAAGACTTGAGTGTGCTAGGGTCTTACATGATGGTATGTTGTTACCTGTGCTAATGTATAGTAGTGAGTCTATGGTATGGAATAAGAGGTATAGATCTAAAGTACAATGTGTTCAGATAGACAATCTTAGGGGCTTGTTAGGTGTGAGAAGAATTGAGAAAATGAGGAATGAACATATTAGAGTTGTCTGCAGTGAAGAAAGGAGTAAATGAGAGAATAAATGGAAGTACGTTGAGATGGTTTGGACATGTAGAAAGGATGGATGATAGTCGATTGGTTAAGGGGATGTATAGTGGTGAGTGTGTTGGGAATCGACCGACTGGGGGACCGAAGAAAAAGTTGATCGAGTCAGAAAAGGAATGCCTGGAGGAGAGAAATGTGAGTTTAGCAGAGGCGAGAAGAAAGGTGCATAATAGGAATGAATGACAGGGTTTTGTGAGGGAGTAAGGCTGTGGCCCACCTGGCCAAGGGATGAACCCTACATTGACGAGGCCATGGTGAGGGTTCGTCTCGGTCTCGTGAAGCCCTAGAATGGATTTTCTGACTTCGACGAGTTCTCACTAAAAGGTATAAGGGGGGCGGAAAGGCTGGGCTTTCTTTTTGAATTGCGTCAAGTTCTTCTACTACTTTTCTGTTTCAGGTGAATGCTGCGCACCTTACCCCCAGTCTTGGGATAGAAGGTGCTGATGATGATGAAGATATATATATATATATATATATATATATATATATATATATATATATATATATATATATATATATATATATATATATAT
>JABUQX010107772.1:7500-13220 GCA_015478945.1 Trachelipus rathkii
AACATCTTAAACATGTGAATAAACAGTTACATTAAACAAGCTTTCATACTTAACAAGCAGTAAAGTAACTAACATTGAGCGCAGAACGTAAGCCTACTTACACTTTTTCTAACATTTCACTGATATTTTTACATTAACATAGTACATTAACAACAATTATCAAACCTTGTGTAAGTATCTTACTGATCAATGAAATATGTAACGTAATAAGTTTTGCTATTATCAAAGCAACATAGGACATATGAAACTAACGAATCTTAATGTACACTCATCAATCCTAACACATCTTATACACGAATAAGCAGTCAATAAACAAAGTTCAATACTTAACAACTGTGACATAACTAACATTTGCATACAATACGACTTATTCACACTTTTTCAAACATAACTCTAACATATCATTTATTATTTTTTGCACGAACATAGTAAACATTTAACAAAAAATTTTCACAATCTGTGTAATTATCATACTGACCAACGAAAATACGCCTAACGCAGCAAAGATTTCACATCATTAAAGCTAACATATCATAACCTGATGTAACAATTAATGTATTAACATCAATCGAACATACCGCTATCTGAATAAATCACTAACAAATTAGCAAAGTTCCATAACTTGAAGCAACAAGTAACGTAACTACCGTTGCATACAAAAAACGTAACCTAATTCACAGTTTTTCAAACATATCTCTAACATATCATTACTATTTTCATATTAACACTGTAATATTTTGCATTCTTGTCCAATTATCATACTGATCAACGATATATGCAAGCGTAACCAAAGTTTTTGGCTTACAAAGCTAACATATATAGTCTGAACAAGATATACTACACCGACAACCTAACATACTTAAACACTTATAAACAGCTAAATTAACAAGTTCAATACTAACAACATGAAGTAAACTAGCAAAACATATGAACCGTTGCCTTTCACATCTTTTTTCCTTTTTTTTTAAAAACTTTATTTATTTTTTAACTTTTTTCTTTAAAGCACTTTTGTTTCCAAAAAACTTTTAGCTTTATTTGTAATTTATTTCTTTAAAACATTTTAGTTTTCTTTTTTTTTTTTAAAAAAAACTTTTTAACTTTTAACTTTCTTTCTTAAAACCTTTTTGTTTTTACTAAATATTTTTTTCTTTTTATATTTTATAACGTAAAAAAATTGTGTTTTTTACATACCCAAACGGTAAATCACTGAATCAGTAAATCAAAACCACCCACTCTGGCCTACCCGTCCCAACCCTGATCTATTGGGGTATTGATCTATTGATCTGTTTGAACTTCAAGTCATATTTTCGAGTATCATTTGGAATAAATAGCATAAAATATGTTTTTTTATTTACTACCCTCGTAATATTGTGAATAACAAAGGTTTTTCCATCAATAAAGCTAACCCATAAAAAACCATAAACCCTGATGTAGCAATATAATGTATAACATCAACCCTAACATACTTACACGAATAAACAACTTAACATTAACAGGGTTTTTTTTTTTCCCACTCTTAACAACAGTAAAGTAACTAGCAAAACATATAGAACGTTGCTTTTCAATCTTTTTTTCTTTTTGTTTAAAAAATTTATTTATTTTAACTTTATTTCTTTAAAACTTTTTGTTTAAAACTTTTAGCTATTTTTACATTTTATTTTCTTTAAAAACTTCTTTAGTTTTGTTTTTTTTTTTTTTAAAAAAATTTGTTTTTAAACTTTTTTTTCCTTTAAAACTTTTTGTTTTACTAAAAATTTTTTCTTTTATGTTTATAACGTAAAAATTCATGTTTTTATATACCCTAATAACCAGCGAATATATGCTAAAATAACAAAGTTTTCACATCAATAAAGCTACATAAACATACCTGATGCAAGAATAGTAATGTATAACATCAAACCTAACAAAATACCATACTAGGCAACAGGAAGTACTGAACGTTTCTTACAGCCCGTACCATCACACTTTTTTTTTCAAAACGATTCTCTAACATATCATAATTATTTACATTAACATAGTACATTTAACACCAATTATCACAACATACTTCGCCAACAAAATGGTATGCTTACGTACCAAGTTTTTCACGATCAATAAAGGCTCACATATCATATACTGAACTAGGAATATACGCACAATGAAAACAAAACCTAACATACCTTATGATCGAATAAATGACTAACATTAACAAGTTTCTACCTTAACAACACTATAAACTAACAATGCATACAGAACGAACATGTACGAAGCTGATGTGGTTCCTGTTTTCACTAGAGTTATCAAATAAGTCGAGAAATTGTTCAAACTCCCCCCCTTTCGAAATATTACGCAATATCTATGATTCTTTGTTTGGTTCGTTTTCGAACATTACGCAATACCTATGATTCTGGTCTGGTTCGTTTTCGAAACATTACGTTCTCTTACACTAACAATAGTAACATTAGCAAAAATTTTCACAACATTGGTTAATTATCATACAGACAGACCAGCAAAAGTATGCTAACATAATAAAGTTTTCACATTAATAAAGCTAACATACGCATCATCTAATACAAGAACCAAAATAATTGCCCAAAGACAAACAAACACATTCTTAAAGCAGGAATAAAACTGTTTAACATTAACAAAGTTTTCCACAACTTAACACAATAGCAACGACATGGTATGGGCAAACGTAACCTAATCTTACTTTCAAGCATAACTAACAACATATAACGTTTAATTTCTTAACAAAACTTAACATAGTAATTTTAGAAAAATTTATCACAACATTGGTTAATTTTCATACTGATCAACGAAGTATGCTAACATAATAAGGTTTCCACATTAATAAAGCTACATAGCATCATGAACTAAGAAAATAATGCCCAAAGACAAACATAACCCAATCTTAAGCAGGAATAAGCAGTCACAATTAAAAGTTCCACAAACTTAACCACCAGTAAAGCAACTAACATGGAATGCAAAACGTAACCTAATCTTATTTTTTTCAAGCTAATTCTAAACATATTTACAGTTATCTTACAAAACAACTACACAGTAACATTTTAATTAAAATTCTCGCAACATTGGTCTTATTATCAATCATCAGACCAGCGAAAGTTGCTACGTAAAAGTTTTACTTAATAAAGCTAACATAGCATCAACTGAACTAAGAAATAATGTGCACAAAAGACCAACCTAGCCATCTAGAGGGAATAAACTGTTACATTAACAAAGTTTTCATAACTTAACGACCAGTAAGCAACTAGCCATGGTATGCAAACGTAACTTAATTCTTACTTTTTTCAAGCATATCTCTACATAATAACGTTAATCTTACACTAACACAGTAAATTTCCCATTTGTATCAAATCTATTGCGTTCTTAAATACCATATTTGCGTAAGAATGGCGCCCATTTCCACATCACATAAAGCTACAATATTGGCTAAACCGGTTTTAGCAAATTCGGCGATGATTTCTCCGCCCGGTTACAACTTACACACAAATAAACTGTTAACATTACAAAGTTCCACACTCAACACCAGTAAAGCAACTAACTGGTATGCAAACGTAACCTAATCTTTACTTTTTCAAGGCACATAACTTCTATCATATTAACTTATCTTCCACTGAGAACAGTAAATTTAACTAAAATTTCTCCACATTGGTTAATTATTACTGATCATGACGAATATACTCTAACATAAAATGGTCTTCACATTAATAAAGCAACATAGCAATCATATGAACTAGGAAATATGTGCAACGACAAACCTAACACATCTAAACCAGAAAGTAACAACAAAACTGTTACATTACAAAGTTCCACACTTAATATCAGTAAAGTAACTACTTAACTCTTTACATACAAAACGTAACCTGTTCATACTTTTTTCAAGCATATCTCTAAGATATTATTAACGTAAATCTTACATTGACACAGTAACATTTATCAAATGTGTCATAAACCATACTTAACATCATAATCCTCGGTAATAACGCATAAAAGTAAGTTTTTAGGACTTATCTTCTTTTTAGACTGCCTCCTTTCAGAAAATCTCACTCCTTAAACAGAAAATTGATTTTTACGGCTTTACTTTTGCATAAGTGATGCAAACTTATTATATTTGACCCATCTGGCAGGAATACAGCCTGTAGCAACGTCCCCGCAATTCGGTTTTACGAATAAATATAAATGACACCATGTTTGGGAAATAACGATCCTCATGAAGATATCACAACAAGCGTAGAGAATGCAGGGAGATGTCATCGTTCAACACAGCGAAAAACTTCTACTGAAGAAAATAGTTGTATCAACATCCCTTAAAATGTAAATGAGATTCTTTCTTTCACCCAATCAGAAGTAAAAAAGAATACGACGTACGAATGAACCATTCAGTTTCAAAGGGTATATATTCTCGCGTTCGACAACTAACACAAGCACCATCACACCACAATATCATAGTAAAAAATAGTTTTTTGGGATAACTTTATTAAAATCAAGACAATAACTAAGAATAAAATTCGAATGGAATATAATTGCTAAGTAAACATTTGTTTTCCATCGATACGAATTTATCATAAATATAAAGTAACATAGATCACAACTCAGAGCTAAGAAATAAATGTACACGACGACTCTAACACAACTTAAGGAAGAATGAAACTGTTAACATTAACAAAGTTTCCCACACTTAACACCTGTAAAGTAACTGACTTGTGCAATACCAAAATAACCTATTCCAATACTTTTAACCAAACATATCTCGCATCATTTACGTTAATATTTACTTGACACAGTTAAATATTTAAGGCAAGAATTTATCATAACCTTTGTTTTAATTATCAATACAGAGCCAGTAAAAGTATCCACCGTAAACAAAGTTCCACATTAATCAAAGCTAACATAACATAAAGTAAGACTAACACTGTTAAACTAAGAATATAAATGTACAATGACAAACGTACAACACACTGGACATATGCATGAAAAACCGACTAATTAACAAAAAACTCGCACTTCAAACAGTAAAGTACATAACACTTCGTTCAAAATACCTAATTCAGCTTTTTTCAAGCATACTCTTCTGCATATGAATGTTATTTTACATTAACATCGTATTTACAAAAGTTTTAGCGCATAAACCTGTCTCATCCTCATACTCGACAAGAAATTATAAATGCTGGACGTACAAATTGTTTTTAACCGATCAACTTCGTAACTTTTACACAAACTTTCATCATAACTTCGTCTAAATTCATGTAATCTCAGTGAGGATAAATGCGAACACAATAAAAAAGTTTTAACCAACTAACAAAAAATACAAAATTTTATCCTGAACATACACCACTACCAAAACTAAGTTCTTTGAGTAAATATCACAGTAATAACGTAATAATTTACTGATTTAAAAGCAGTAACAGTTAAAAATCAGTAAATCAAACACCCCATCCCTGCAGTCTAGTCCAACCGCCTGTGAATCTATTTGAGCTTATTGATTCAACGTCTGGGATTTCATGTATCCAATTTTGGACAAACATACATAAAAATACTGTTCTTTATACCTAACTACGAATATATGCTTAACCAACAAGTTTTAGCATCAATAAAGCTAACAATTCATAACAGCGACTAGGAATATAATGTACAAATGCAAACCTAACATACCTAGCGTATGAATAATCAGCTAACATCCTGAAAAATTCCCTACTGATCAAGGTAAACTAGCTAACAGA
>JABUQX010107773.1:0-5000 GCA_015478945.1 Trachelipus rathkii
TCCCGGGAAGAAAGGGAAATGTGTGCGATCTTCTGCCTTTCTTAAGCTAACTTTTTTGTTGCTCGGAGCGGCGGCTTTGCTGAGCTCCATTCTATCTCTTAGTGCAGCGCAGCGAGTTCCCCTTACCCGATAAACCTAAATGAATCTAGACATAATTCTTAGCAACACAAACCAGTATTAAGAGGAAGCCATTGTTTATAATCGTTTATGTAATTCAAAACAAATTATAAGTATACGACGCGTTTCGTCAACAAAGTTCACTCTTGAAGCACGGAGACGTTTCGCAATCACTGTTGTTCTACCGAAAATTCTGAATTTGGCGTCCATTGACTGATATCACGCAGGAAAACAAATTCTATAACGCACAAAATTACAAAATATATATATATTAATTATATTATATTATATATATTATATATAATAATATATATAGATATAATATTACGTATTTATAAGTATATAGGTATACTATATCTATATATATATATAATGTGTATATATATATATTTTATATATAATATTTATTATAGTAATTATATATACTTATATATATAGTATATATATCATTACGGGTTTAAACAATCTGTAGTAAAAATTTGCAGAGAATATTTGCGCGGAAAAATATGTGTGTTTCGCCGCAGAACTCAAAAGCAGAGTAAAAATCGGAATTTCGAACAATAATATTGATCGGCTTCGCTCAACTTTGTGAAATTTTGGACTTCTATCTAACATTATTAATTAATATATGTATACGGTGCTATCTTTAATATATTATTATTATTTATAAAAAGCATAAGAGTGGTATAAGAATAAATTTAAAATTATTTCCAGTGTTTACCGTTGTTTCCAAGCGTATGGTATTTGTTGCAGCGATAGTCAAACATGCTCTATTATTCACAATAAGGCACAAAGTCATATACCATGCATACTTCAATTCATAGATATAAATAGTACAATAGATCTATATTTAGACAAGTTAAAAGTCAATATGACATATATCCAACTAGTCGATATCCGGGTGAATACATTAAACAGATAACTCTGGCAGCAGGTTTCTAGCAAACGAATTACAATGGAATACGATGTTGCTTCAATATTCAGACAAAATGGCAAAATTGTAAATCTCAGATAAGCAATTCAATGAAACGGATACATTGACCTGGGAAGTGGTGGTTATCAAATAAATCCGGACAGGCTACTCAATTTAAATGTAATGGATTGTTGAAAAGATATTATCTATAATGTCATAAACTTTACTCTTCAGCAGATAACATCTTCCTTGGCCACGGCCCACGCCGTGACAATACGAACCAATTTACATTCACTTTGAACGATTTCTCAAACGTATATTGTTAATCAGCTATCAGTACCTCCTGTCGAATGAGTTTACCAGCCTGTGCAACAATGCAATGCAATTATATCTTACAAAACTCTCACAGCAACTTAATCTCTGAAAGATACTTCAGTGAAACAACGGGTTTTGACGGTGTTATTCGTTGCTCTTATATGAAAACCGTGCAGTGCTAATATTATTACGTGTATCAGATGAAGTTTTACCCTGACTAATGTATCCAATGTTATTGATCATGAAACACTGTCTTTCTAAGACGTCAAATAGCTATGCTATCTGAATATTTAAAATAAACAAAGAAAGTAAACCTACATTTGGAAACACTCAGGAAATACTGGAATAAAATTAAAAATACTTTAATAAAAAAAAAAAAAAATTTGAATATGTACTCGCTTTTCAAACTAAGTTTTATAATCACTGAACATGCAGTTTAGATGTCCGAGGTATCCCACGTACATCGCACTGAATGTATAGTAACTTCAGTGATAATTCAATTATAATTTTTGCTTCTGAGATATTATCCTTTGCAATTAGTAGATCACGACCATATATTATATACATGTGATGATGTAATTTTATATGTGCATTCAATGTTGTTATATGCAATACAGACTGTTAAACAATAACAAAATGCTCTAATACTAAATTTATACAGATCCTCGTCGCATAAATAGTATATTAAAATTAATAGTAGATAGATTATTTATGTTGCAAGAAAAATGTGTATAAATAAATATAGTATATTTAACTAAAAATGATATAGGTACGATAGATTTGATAGATAATTCTTTTAATTCTCTTTGGGGAAAAATGGCGGAACGGGCACCTGCTACAGAAGACATCATTTGTCATAGTGACGCCGAAGTAATAAAGGGATCCAGCTGGACTTATTTACGTATACAGTATTCTTAATGCAAGAAGAGAGTTTGCCAATTAGTGATGTAAAAACAATATCGCTTTTTGTGTGCAAACGAAAATTGTTGAATCAATAATTTAACCATTATGTTAATAAATAAATATGTAAACTTACAAATTTTGGTTTTGTACTAGTTTACGACCACAAAAATTAGTCGTGGAAGATCTAGAAGATAAGTTTAGTAACAAATGACACTAGGCGTCTAACTGCTAGTACATCTTAGCACGATTCAAAATGCAGACAAGTCACTTTACAGGATGGCATTATTCGAGACGGACGCTTTGATATAACATGCATATATATAAGATATGGCACTCTGACTTTACATATTGCGCTGATACTTGACAACAAACTTATCGATCCTTAATACTTGTAACAGTAAACTAACGGCAATATTTTTACACATCGAATTCCATTATTACAGTACATTTGAAATTTAAAACAACACTACATTTATTTTGTAATATACAACACCAGTAAAGCATTCTTGGCTTACGTGAATCGCACAATTTACTCATATAATAAAAATTGATCGAGATATAATAGGCTTGTAGGTACCAACTATATACAACTTAAGCTAACAACAATGAAAAGCGGAAAGATCAAATTATTCTTGTTTTTACTATTAATCATGTTGAATTTCGTAATTTATAGATTACAATGCCTCTTAACGATACACAATACTAAAACAGCAAATAAAATATAATGTATAATTTATTAATTAATTTAGTAAAACAATATAATACAAGACATCTGAAAAGGAGCGAGATTTGGTATTCCTTAGTAAAATCATACTATTCCTCGAGGAATAACAATCTTTGATTCCGATCAGAATAAAGAAGCTAATGAAAATCGAAGATTATGAGCTTCCTCACCTTCAACAAAAATGCATTTATTCAATAAAATCTTATTTATATATATACAAAACCGTTTATATATATATAACAATAAATACGCAGTTCGCTTAAAATATTAATAATATAATAATAATAATAATAATTAATAATATAATAATAATATGAATAATAAAGCTTTATGACAATGGCGAGCCGATGATAATTACATATGATATTATTGATAAGTAAGGTTTAAAAGAGATTGTATGGTTTCATTGGCTGTTGGTTTTACCTTACAATATAAACATATTTACAATATTTTGACTAATTTGGCCGGGCTTTGCAGCATACATTAGATATATAAACAAAAGAAAATAAATGAGATTATTCTGCAATAGCAATTACGTTGACGTATCTTATTTAATAGCAAATAAATGAAAACAATTTATATACATCATGTATCACTGCATTTACAATAACTATATATAATATAGTATTATAATATATATAATATATATATATATATATATATTATATATTATATATATATATATATAGTATATTATATATATATATATCATATAGTAATATATAATATTATATAATATATATATTATTATTGTATATATATGAAGAAAACTAAAAGATACTTACGTAATGTTCCATGATGCTTTGTATAAAAGTTAGAGTATATATTTCCCGTATGTGTGTGTATATATATATATCTATATATATTATATTATATATATATATATCTATATAAGTATAGGATATATATATATACTAGTTATATACTATATATATATATATTATATATATATATATATATTATATACTAGGTTGTGTGTTGTGTGCGTTGATATTTTAGCTTTAATTTTTTTTTAACTATTATTATAAATTCTTATCTTTATTATTCCGTTTCCTACTCATAATTGAGAAATGAGCACATAAAAATTTACAATTAACACCGTAACATCAAAAATGCTGAAAAATTAATTTAAAAATTTAATTTTTAAATATCTCACATAAATGCAAAACTGGGTAAAATATATCAGAAAATTTTAATTTTGCCAGAATAGAACGATTGTGAAGAGCAGAGAAACATGCTCCTGACGTTTCACTATTTATGCTGGAGGGGGACTTCCTCAAATGGTTGGAAGGAAAAATGGTCGACATAACATCAAAAATATTTCCTGTATAGCCAGCCGCAGGCGTTAAGATAAGTTAGGTTAGGTTAATTTAGGTTAAGTTAGGTTTTGTTGGATTCGTTAGAGAAAAGCTCTAAATAACCAGATTTTTTTTTTTTACAAATGTCGACCCATTTTCTTGTCGACCTATTTTCCTGTCGACCCTATGGGTATAGATCTTACTGGAGCTATAAGAGGTTTCAAGCAATTACCTTCAAAAGAAGTGACTTAAATCATGTGACAAATAATTTTTTGGGGTTTATTTTACCCCAGTTTAGTGTTCATTTGCTATGAAAAAAAGATATTGTTAATTTGTGTAAAGGATTCAATAGAGGGAATTTTAAACTTGAAAATTTAAATTGTGTTCTACAATTTCATGACTTTAAGGATTAGAGTTGAAATAGCTTCACTTAAGTGATAAACATGATTTTGGAAGTTTGAATCTGCAATTAAAATGCGCAGATGAATATAAATAAAATGAACAAAAGCTCTAAGAAGAGTAATTGGTGAACGTAAAATTTAGAAAATTTTAAGCTTTTGTAAAGGAAAAGTTTGGAAAATTGTTTAAAGAAAATGAAAAGAAAATGCAACAGAGGAAACAAAATAGGAAGAAAAAGCAAAAAGAGAAACAAGGAAACAATGGCAGAATTAAATCTTTATTAAAGTGAATGGTTCATTTGTGAAATAAACATCAATATATATATATAATA
>JABUQX010107773.1:15000-20000 GCA_015478945.1 Trachelipus rathkii
ATATAGTATATATATATATATGTATATATATATATATATATATATTATATATATATATAGTATATATATATAATATTATATATATATATATATATTATATATATATATACATATATATTATATATATATATATTAACAACCTCTATATTATAAAGTGGAAGACCAATATATTAAATTCTAAGAAAAAATGGAATAATTTATATAAATTACTAACATCATCTTACCTGATGTTAACTTTAATCGCCAGGCATGAGAGTGAACAAAGTCCGAGATAACATCTTCAGGTTTTATGTCAATATTTCGATGTATGTAGAGGAGGACAAGTCCAGTAAGTCTATCTCCAATAGTATTTCTCAAGTAGGTTTCAGAAGTCTTAATGTTAAAAAGCTTTCTTTCTACTGAAGCAGTAGACACGGGTAAAATGCTCAGTATTTGCAACAAGATATAAATATTTGTAAATTGTTGACTTCCAACAAGAAA
Source organism: Trachelipus rathkii (assembly GCA_015478945.1). Classification (NCBI taxonomy): domain Eukaryota; kingdom Metazoa; phylum Arthropoda; class Malacostraca; order Isopoda; family Trachelipodidae; genus Trachelipus; species Trachelipus rathkii. The sequence goes on from JABUQX010107773.1 coordinate 15,481, forward strand.
CTAGTTCTCTATTGCTGTTTTTGGACGTTCTGTGCTGTGTGATGCCATTTCAACTTTCCATAAATCCCATTCTGCTCTTACTAAATCCTCAATTGGGTTTTCGAGATCTTTCTTTGTAAATGTTTACATCTTTTATCTTCCCATATGGTATCATTACACCTGTTCGGTTATGACAAATGCAAGGGAAGATATAATTTTCTTTGTGGACTTTAATCAAATCTATCTCTAATGCTGATATTAAATCATCCAAAAATGGTATTAAAAATGGATGTCTATAAGTTTTGTGGGTCAGGAAGTAGAATGTTTCTGTTCTGTATTTTTTCAATTTGTTAATTCTTGGGTCAGCAATTTCATACTCAGCTCAGATTCAGATGCGCTTTACACATTGTAGAAATATCTGAAATTCCATTGTTGCATCTTCTCTTGATGGCTTCAAGTTTAGTTTAACTAGAGCTTCAACTTTCATTATATGCTCTCACCCCAAATCAATAATGTGGAATCTGCAGTACTTTTTGAAAGAGGAAACAGTTGACTTATTGGAATGCTAAAACAAAAAAAAGGAACCGTTCGTTAAAAGGATTGCCATTGCACTATAAACATTGTTTAGAATTAAGGTAGCTTTTTTAGACTGATCTCCAACTTCACAATTTATTTGTTTCTAAAGCTGCTTCATCGTGTTTACTCATTTCTCTAAAATAATAAACCGATTCATCTCCATCTGGCTCCACGCGAGTTTCACAAACTTTTTTTAATCTCTTCTTGCTACACTTCTGGGAAATAAGTTTCTTCTATTTTTTTTTAAACATTTTTGTCCTCTTAGCACTTGCCAAGAAAATAAAGTGAACAACACTCTCTGATATATTATCCAATTGCACTTCGCAATATTTGAACTTTAGAAGCGTTTGTGAGGCATAAATTTAACAATGCCAATAAGCTAGGTGTGTATTTATAAATAGACTTTTGTGACATCTTTTCCTTTTATTTACTCTTCTGAGCACCATTTGAACTCACCACCTCATTAATGCTGCACGGAATTCTCTATATCCTGTTCCTCTTAAGATCTATTCGTATCCAACCAAGTTCAGTTACAATTTTCCTTTCAATTACTTCTGCAAAGGGGACTTTATTCGTCAAATTGCATTTAAGAGGGACGAAACACAAAAAATCTTATGACGGCTAAGAGTATTCAATTATCAACGTAAAACTACACACAATGAAAAATTCATTCTGGACACATAGGCTCGTTTTCTCATCGGCTAAACCAGTGAAAAATTTACTTTTATTTTATATCTTTTGTACAATTTTTACGTGATTGCAGATACGCAAATGACCTGAATTAGAGCATTTTTACTGTGGCAACTGGTGTATACCATGACCTATTTCTAGCACTAGTTTTTAAATGTTCTGAAAGAATATAACATGGTCTCCAGTATTAGCACGATATTTTAAAAGACTCCGAAAATTGCCATCGTTTCCCACAGGCCAAGAGAGCTCGATTCGACCTGAGTCATGATGTCCACATAGCGATATATATTTGCCTTACCATAGGATTCGGATTGTTTCAACAAATTAGAATTAAGCTGCTTCTCTACGTCTTTCGTCCTCCCTTTTCTTCGGCTGACTGCCTCAATCTGGTTGTCGCATGCTCTCGATTTTTCCTTTGAAACCTGCTTATTCTTACAACAAAATCGTCTCTGCATACCCGATTCTTGTATATTTCAGCTTGCCTCGTGTTTCACGAAAGATTCAATTGGCTTTCTTTAAGTATTAATTCGCATATATGATCTCGCTACTCTATCTCTAAAACTATTCTAGATTAGTCGCTGTGTTATCCTTACCATCTTCTTTTGTTTCCAAAAAAAAAAATACACAATTTGAGCAATAAACCCCGTTTTAATTAGAGTAAGACTAAATACTTCACTATCATCAAGCCACTAAATCTCTTGAAATATCCTTCCCGACTTTGGCTCCTGAGCAGGAAATATCATTTGATTTGAATCTGGTTTCCAGTGATCATTTGTACACTCGCTCTCTCACCTCTTTCTCTCATCGCTCACAATACGTGCTCACTCGCACTCTCCAAATGACCGTATAATCACTCCTCTCTCGCTATTCTCTCTGCATTGCACTGAACTTAATAACGCTTCATAGAGAGAGAATAGAGACCTAGTTGAGATTTATCAGCTGCTTATCTGCAAGAACGTAACTGCATCTCCTTCGAGTCGACAACCTCTCACTCTTCCTTATTAACAAGATCAACACGCCAATTATTGAACAACATTGAAGCCTACCCATCGCAATCACCAAGGACCCCCCATCGTACTACCTTCATATCTTTCTAGATCTTAAACCAATTTATTAACTTTAAGATCATATCTGCCGTTCCAGTATCTAACACAGGGTCCTTATCACACTTTTTTTTTTTTTTTTTTTTTTTTTTTGTCTGTGGGGACAAAAAAAAAAAAGGAAAAAACAAAAAGTCCTCTAAAATTTATTTTAAATAAAAATTATTCATAAATTTTTATTATAAGATTTTCTCTTAATATAAGTAACTTTTATAGTATAATAATAGCCTATCTACTATATAACTGTAATTACTATAAGTGGCATCATCTAATATATCATATATTTAACTATATAGCTATAATTATATAATATATAGTATATATCATTTAAAATCTGAAACAACACTCAAGAAACATCCCAAAGTAACTGCCAATAATAAATCGTTAAACACAAATACCGTGCCCCAAAAACTTAGTAACACTAAGTTCCCACACTGAGTCAACTTGAATATATACCTTTAAAACCAATAGATTCTGATAGCTTTACACAAACACCAAAACTGTATATTCTCAATTAGTCAGAATGCAGTAAGTAATGCCATGCAGAAGAGATAGACGAGGATGGAGGGAGAGAACGGAAAGATCATTTGACACACATCTCTCTCTGTCTAATATATATATTTTATAATACTATATATATATATTATAATATAATATATATATATTATATATATATATATATATATATATACTATATATATATATATATATATAATATATATATCATATATATCATATATAAATATATTATATATTATATTTATTATTTATATTATATCATATATATAATATAATATATATATATTATATATATATATATATATATTACTATAGTATATATATATAAATTATACATATAGTAATTATATATATATTATTATTTATATAATATATATATATTATATATATTATATACTTATATATATATATATATTAATTATATATATATATATATACTATATATATAATATATACTATACATATATATATATATATATATATATATATATATTATATATATATAATAGATACATATATTATTATAAAATATTATAAATTAGATGTCTACACTGTACCACTTATAATATATACTTATATTATTAATTTAATATATATTATAATAGTGGTATATATATATATTATAATTATATATAAATATATATAAAGAATAATATTTAATAACTAATATAATATATATATATATACTTAATATATAACATATATACTATATATATATATATATTATATATATATAATTATATATTATATAATTCATAATAGGTAAAAATTATGATGTTTCTCTCTTTCTTCTGCTTAAAACTTTCCCAATCAGGACTACTGCAGATTTGTTCCTTACAGCGACGAATTATATAAAATTACTTTTAACCTCTGCACTTTATTATTTATAACGGATATGATACTTAAAATTTTTAGTGTCTAAAAAATTCGGGGGGGGGTTCATGGGCCCCCTGGCCCTCCCCCTGGATACGCCACCTGTAATATATATATATATAGTATTATATATATATAATATATATATATATATACTTATATATATATATATTATATTTCTATATAATATAAATATTATATATATTACTATAGTATATATATATATACTACTACTTATTATATTATTTATATATACTCATATATATATATATATATTATAGTATATATATATCATTATATATATATATATAGTATATATATATATATATTCCTATATATATATATATTAAACATACTATATAATATATATTATATATTATATATATATATATATTACTTATATATATAAATATATATATATACATAATATATATATATACTATATTAATATATATATAATACTATATATATATATATCCTTTTGAAGAAAACCTATTTTTAGAATCTTCAATAATAAGACTTTTGAAGAAAATAAACTTTAATGTGGAAAGTATATTATAAAAATAATTTGAATAAAAGTTTTGCTGCTCCTTAAATTTTAAACAAAATGCCACTTTTTTTGGCAATTTCTTAAAATCCAAGCAAACGTGGGAGGGGTTTTTGTACAAAAATAAATAGATAAGAAGTTTGTCTTAGAAATTGTTATTTCCTTTGCGTAGTTATTTTGAGATTCCGCAGCTATCCTGCTGGATAAGTAAAACCTGAACAAAAGCTAATAACTAA
>JABUQX010107773.1:47500-61432 GCA_015478945.1 Trachelipus rathkii
TTGATTCAATTAAAATTGATGAAAATATAGTAAGTTCACATAAAGAATTGGTTAACATTTTCAATGATCATTTTCTTTCAGTGGTTACTGAGGAAAGATTGCATAATAGTTTAGAGACTAATAGTTCCGGGATGCAATTAATATAGGAATACAGAATTTGAAATTGAGGTAAAAGATATTAAATTTTTATTGGAGCACATTGATCCAAGTAAATTGCAGTTCCTGATGGTATATATGGTAGAATTCTAAGGGAGGGTAGTAGTGGCATTGAAAAGTCACTACATTTGATTTTTAAACAGTCTGAAACATTTGGTGAGGTACATGTGTACTGGAAAACAGCATGCGATGTACCTATTTATATGACAGGTAGTAAAGTAAGCAAGAAATATTTGAGAAATTATTTTCAGTTATTTTAACATCTCTGGTAGTAAAAGTTTTGAAAAAGATACTGAAAGGTTATATGGAGAAACATTTGGATGTTAACAAGATACTGTATGACTCCTAGTATGCTTTTAGAAATGGTATATCGTGTCAGAAAACCATTTTAGAATTTATTAATTCACTGTCAGCGTTGACTGAGAAGATTAAATTGATATTTTATATTTAGACTTCAAGAAGGCCTTTGATAAGGTGGCCTACATAAGGCTGATGCAAAAGTTACCACAATGTGCTTGCTATAAACGGAGTGGTGCATGGATGGATTAAAGAGCTGTTGAGGAATTGAAGGCAGTGTGTGCTATTGAATGGTAATAATTCATCATGGAAAATAGTGAAGAGCGGTGCCCCACATGTGTGCTGGGTTTGTACCACTGCTTATATATATATATGCTGCCTGTATATGCTGCTGCTCATATCATAACCTTAATAACCAGCAATAATAATATATATATATATATATATGCTGCTCACTCATATATTAGCATAGCCATAATATGCTGCGCTGTACCCAGCCCTGCTATAACTAACTGCTATAATATATATGTATAGCGATTGACATCAGGGACGTAGAAATGCAAGGGTTTCTAAGTTTGCAGACTGGGCAGAATGAAGTGACAAGTAAATTTTATATATATATTTATATATATATATATATATATATATATATATGCTATATAAAACACCAGCAACAACATAACCTTAACAACAATATAATATATATATAACAACAACTCCTTCTATATATATATTTCTACACTTGACACCGCCTTTCACGGGGGCCCTATTCAAGGAGAGGGTGTTGAACGTCTCAAATATTCATCTAACGCAAATTACGCAGGTGAGGCACAGACGCAGGCTTTAAAGTGAGGAGATTAAATTGGTAGGAAGCACAGAAGATGGAGAGAATTCCACAGAACAGGGGTGGCAGGAAAGAAGGAAGCACCACAGCTTGAACAAGTCTGGAGTTACTAATATCAACACAAAACTTCATGTTGCCGACACGCACCCTTGTGTGTTTCGTGAACGTCGTAAAAGGTGGTGGTGGTACGCGAGTGGAAAGATCCCTCGTCGAGCACTTCCCGCTACGGTACCTATAGAAAAAAAGATAAAAGCACCAACATCGCGCCACGCAAAGATAGAGGGTCAGTGAACTAGAAAGAACAGTTTATAGACCTTTTGGCCTTTTGACTCTACCCTATCCAAAAGGCCTGAGCCCCCCAGCTATGAGAGCAGTACTCCATACAAGGGCCGGATGAGACATGCACGCTAATATAGCTGTTTCTAACTGAGAAAGAGGAAAAAATGCTCGGCAGTCTAAACAGAACTCCAGTTTCTTTGAGGGCCGCCCTAGCAACCGTTGTGTTATAGGGTTTTTCCAAGACAATTTTTGTTTATGTTAAGGCCAAGATGTTTATATTGTCAACCAGGAGAGACGAGAGAACAGTCGAAAGATAGGAAAGTTAGAAAGGTGTCTTGAAATTTGTAGGATTGTTGGGTTTTTAAAGAAGTAAATTTCACAAGGTTGAGACGACCCACCCGGAAATTCTGTCCAGATCAGCGAGAATATAATCGGAAGGTTAAGACGAGACAATTCTAGAAGTAAAAAGAGGGGCAGGGCGAAGTCGTTGAAGAATGAAGGGTCAGTCATCGGCATATGAGTGGATAGGTTAGATGTGCAGGTGAAGATCATTAATGAAAAGCAGGAATAGTGTAGGAGACAAGACCGAAAGAACCCTGTGAGGAACACCACTATTGACGAAAAAAGAAGAAGAAGTCGCCCCATCAACAACAGCCGATATTCAGCGATTTGAAAGAAAGCTGGACATAAGTAAGCAAGAAGGAGAGAAGCAAAGGAGGCTTGAACGTGACGTTGCCTATATATATATATATATATATATATACCTTACGACGGCAAAATATAGCACCAGCAACCATATATAATAGTAACCTTAACATAACTGCATATATAGCACTATGTTGCCCATGACGCCGCGCTGCTGTAACGCTGTAACCTGCCAGTATGTATATAACCTTAATATATATATATATGTATAATAACCGCCTTAACAACTGTAACCATAACTGCTGCGCCTTCTTTGCTTGCTCTGCGCCTTTGCTGCGCTCATAACCGCTCATATGTATATGCTATATCTTCCTTATGCTATGCTGTAGCAACCCAACCCAGCCATGTATATATATAACAACAGCACATAACAACATACTATATCATATATATATATTTATTTATATATGTTTACGTATGCTCTTTGTAGTATATATATATAGCAATAATATATATATATATATATATAACTATATAACGCCAACAGCAGCCCGCGCCAACAGCCAGCCAGCGCCATATGCCCAGCATATTTATGGCCGCCGGTAGCAACATGCGCCAACCAGCAGCAACATAAGCTGTAACGGCAACATGTAGCCAACAATACTGTATATAACAGCAACAACAATAACCAGCCAGTAGCCAGCTATGCTGCTGTAGCAGCTAGCTGGCAGCAGCAACCAGCCAGCCTTAGCCAGCAATGGTGCGCAACCATGCAGCAACCAGCGCTGCTGCTGCTGCTGCTGCTGCTGTATATATTGCTGTGCCTTACATGCGCAACAGCAGCAATATGCTGCATTTACAAGAACAGGAGAGTTATATCAGGAGGCAAGAGTAACTTAGCCAGCAACAGCACTGCTGCTGCACATAATAGCAACAGCTGCTGTATATATATATATATATATATATACCAACTGCTAGCAGCACTGCTGCTGCTTATAACAACAGCCAACTGCTGCTCATATATGCTGCTCTATATATATACTCACCAATATATATATATAACATGAGGCAAGAAATGAGATATTTGCATTGGGTGAGAAACGTACATGTATCTGAATCATGTGAGCTTTCAATACTCTTATCCAGAGTGTTTATTTTGCTTTATAAATTTGCTTGTAAGACTCCTCTTTCGAAGATATAGAAAACTTAATTTTAAATTTAAATGGCTGACTAATAAGTTTTCGCTTTGTTCTTTTTCGCTACAATTTATAACAACTTTCTTTCGTTTTCCTCTGTTATTTAAACGTTTTCAACCAGTGTTAAGGGGAGGTTTCTTTCTAAAGATCGATTTACATATCCTTTGTTTTTATCGATATAAAGTATATACCTTTACTTTTAAATTTGCCAGAAAAGTGCTACAATCGGATACTATGTAAAATAAATAAACGATAACTATTGCACCAATAGTGTGCTAATTTGCGCAGGGAATAACACTTCAAAATAACAATTGTTGGTAATATTTGAAGTTGTTACTAGAGTTATTATGTATAACTTAATATCTGCAAGATATTGGCCAATATTAAATAGGCACGAGAAATGATTTAAGCCTGTTGTATATTAATTAGCACATTATCATTTAAACTCTATATATCAGGCTTGGGTTCAAGTACAAGTACTTGTACTTGTACTTGGACTTAAGTACATTTTTTGGAGTACTTGTACTTGTGCTTGCAGTTTCTAAAACCCAGCCAGCCGCGGCCCACTTTGTACCCACCTCTTGTCGCGAAAGAGGCCCGCAGAGTACGGCACGGCGTTTTAACTTGCCAATATTTTTTTTTTTTATCATTTTTCTGCGATATTGATATTATTATTATTTCTTATGTGTTCTAAATAAATTTATATTTTAAATTATTTTAAATTAGCACATTACCTGAGTACAACACATTTATATATATATATATATATATATATATATATATATATATGTATATATATATATATATATATATACTACTTATATATATATATATATATATATATATATATATATATATATATACTAATATATCGCATACTATATATATATATATATATATATATATAACTGCTATGCTATATATATATATATATATATATATATATATATATATATATATATATATATATACTGTCATAACTATATGAAAATAGTAATATGTATATATATATACTGTATGCGCTGTAGTAACAGCAATACGCCTTGTAGCATATGCCTGCTGCGCCAACTAATACCTTCTCGCCGCATCTGCGCCAACAACATCAGCACCAAGCCGCTGCCAACCAGCCAGTTCATGAGATCAGCCCGCTGCGCAGCCGATATCAAGCGACTTGCTTGCTGCTCCAGCATAGCTGCTATAACCAGCAACAACCAGCAACGCCGCTCTGCCTTATGCTGTATATATATGCGCAACAACAACAACAACAACTAACTACAACACAGCGGTATATATAATATATAACTTATATATAACCGCCACCAGCAACATATACCGCTAACCTTAACAGCAACGCTGCTAACTATATACTCTTTGCTATGTATATATATATATATATATATATCAGCAGTACTTAACCGAGAAGCAATTTGAACATTTTTAAATTATTTATTGAAATGACTGGTTTCGGGTAAGAACCCTACTTCCCAAACACCAGACTTACAATATAATAAAATTTTTAAGCAAAATATTATATAAAATTAATTAAAAAGTTAAAATAATATAAGGTTGAAATAAATAAACCATATAGATAAATTAATGATTACACTATTATGTCGTTAAGAGTTCATGATTTAAGCAAAATCTCGCTTCAGTATTAAAAGACTGTTAAAATTTAGGATTTCATTTAGGGTCGGTTTGGATGCCAAATTCTGAGGTTCTAATAACTGAAAGATCGGGTTCCTCAGTTTAGGCTAATATTCCAAAATTCGTATCATTAATCGTATCATTTATCGATTCGTCGTTTTCCTGAAGAGAATGAGCATTTATAGCTGAATAGGGGGGATGATGTAAATGGTCTAGAGTTCTAAATGACCTATACCTTTATGCTCAACAATACACGTGTGGAAATACTTCGTATTGTCTCCACTATGTGAAAGTGGCATCGCAGTTACCGCACTTGTAATGATATATTACTGATGAGCATAAAGGTAAGGGAGTTTAAATTTAAAATATTTCCCAATTTTGTTCTCACTCGAAAATATAAATCTAAATTTAAACTATGTAAAGTTTGTTTTTAAACCACGTCAATTTTACGTCCAATTTCGTAACTGATTTTCCCAGAAAGGAGCAGCCTCATATACAAAAATATCCTTATTGCTTTTAATTTATCTGAGATTTGTCTTTAGGGCTAAGAAGTAATTTTTGAAAAAGTTAGTCAGTATAAATTCTAGGAACCCATTATTTAGGAAATAATGTTTTCAAATCAAGTTCTTTTTGTAAAATTAACATAAGATGACGAAAATTTTGTATCCCCTGTCAAAAGAGTTTTAAGTAAGTTGATTTTCAAATTATGAGGGATGAGAAAGAATAAGTACGTCGTTTAATCCAGTAAAACATATAGGAGATGGTGATTGAGTAGTTTGGAGGATTTGATAACAAAAGCACGTTTATGGAGGTATAGTTCCGATGGATTTAATAGGAGAGCAATAATAGTACCTTTATATAAGGGTAAAGTTAGGATAATTTAACTGTAGGTATTATAGGGAATTAGTTTATTGAGTGTTGTAGGAAAAGATATATGCTATTTTGGTTGAAGAGTGCGGGTCCGAGTGACTGAAGGACTGATTTGGTGAGAACAAGGTGCGTTTAGTAATGGTGAGATATGTGGATCAAATCTTTTACATTGAAACAAATGATTGAAACAAAAGCTAGAATTATTATGGATTTTTGGTTTAATCTGATTAACGACATGCGTTTAATAAGATTAATAGGGGAAACTCTATGGCAGGTGTTAGTCATATATGATGTTGGTGGTAAGCTTTCTGAATCCAATCAAAAGTGCTTATGATGACGTGAGTCGAGCGGTGAAAAATAGAGTAGAAAGCCTCTACAAGGTATAAAATTAGTATGAATACGAGTGAGGAGGGGATGTGTTATGTCTCCCTTTTTATTCAATTGTATATGGATGAGATTATGAAAGGAATTAGAGGTGAGGTGGTAGGGATGGTGTTAGAATGATGGGAAATGGAAGAGAGAGAGAGTTGGGGTTCCCCATATTATATGCGAATGATTTTGGTTTTGTGTGAGTGAATCTGAAGAGAGTTTGAGAGGAGGATTGGTAGAGATTTGGTAAGGTGTGTGTAAAATAGGGGTTTAAAAGTAAACGTATGGAATAAAGTAAGGTTATGGCTGTGAATTGAGGACAGGTCCTCGGTATGAGTTATGTTAGATATGGTGATCAGCTGGGAAAAAGTGTCTGAGTTTAAATATTTAGATAATTGATGTTAGATGAAAAGGGAATGAATGATGGCAGGTGTGGTAGGAAAGTTGTGGGCAGGGTTGGGAAGGTGGCTGGTGCAATTAATCGTTGGTGTGGATGTAAAGGGACTAAGTCTTGAGTGCACTAAGGACATGAGGGTATGTTGCCTGTGTTAATGTATTGTGTAGCAGAAGGTATGGTCTGAAATAAAGAATATTGATCTAAGAATTTACAAAAATATTACAGATCGTCTCGAGGGCCACATCAGGGTTGCTTGTCATGATATCAATATTCTTTGCTGTCCATATTTGAGAGTTGTGTGGTGTGAAGAAAAGGGGTGAATGAGAGATAAATGAAAGTATTGGTTTGGTGTTTGGTCATGTGGAAAGGATGGAAGATGGTTGGTTTGGTTAAACGGATGTATAGTGGTGAGGGTGTGGTTGGGAATCGACTGGCAGGGAGACCGAAGAAAAAAGTGGATTGAGTCAGTAAAGAGTAAGTAATGGAACAGAGAAATGTGAGTTTGGCAGGGGCAAGAAGAAAGTTTTATAATAGGTGTGAATGGCCGGGGGTTTTGTCAGAGGGGTATGGTTGTAACTCACCTGGGCCAAGGGATGAACCCCATTGACGAGAATACCATAGTGGACCCGTCGCGGTCCAATGAACTTTAGGGTGAATTTTCAGCCTGCTACGAGTTCTCACAAAGAATAAAGGGGAGGCGGTACCGGGTTGAGCTGCTGGAAACTTGCTTCATATTCTTCTACTACTTTCTGTTTTCAGTTATATTATGCACTTACCTCAGTCTTGAGGGGAGAAAAGAAGGTGGGAGCGGTTGATGATTATGCTGTTGATACACTCTCATACATTTATATATATATATATATATATATATGCTGCATATATGCATATATATATATACTATATATATATATATATATATATATATATACTCATGCCTGCTCTTGCTATATATGCAGCTTTCATAAAAGTATTTGTGCTGACGCGATACCATGTACTTGTACTGACGCTGTACAGAATCATTGCTATTACTTGTACTTAGTTTCTTCTAGAGTACTTGGTACTTTACAGTTGTACTTGATAAAATGTACTTGAACCCCAAGCCTGACATATATATATATATATATATATATATATATATATATATATATATATATATATAATATATATATGCTCTATTTCTGCTATACTATATATATATATATCGGATACTTTTCTATGTTAGTAATAAATAAGCGATATTGTACTAATAGTGTACTAGTGTTACGGAATGACACTTCAAAAATAACAATTTTTGGTAATGTTTAAGTTGTTACTCGAGTTATTATATATAAGTTAGCATATCTTCAAGATATTGTAATCTTAAATCAGCACCAAATTATTTAAATATTTATATCAATATACATTACTATTTAAACTCTCATATATATATATAGCATATATAAATATATATATATATATATATATATATGCTATATAATATAACAATATATATGCTATATATCCAAATTCTTACACTATATATATATACCATATATATACCCTACAGCCACATATACTCTTCTATATATCTTTGTAATATATATATATATATATAACTAACTCCTTATGTATATATATATATAACCATAACTCTATATATATGCTTAGCTGCTCACTATATATGTAACATGTATAGCACCAACCAACAACGTAGCAACATTTGTAGCCAGCAGCCTTAGCCAGCAGCAATAAATATCATGCGCTAACAACAGTAGCAGCAGCAGCAGCCTTCTTCGCTAACTATGCTAGCTATTGCTGTATAACCAACAATAACTTAATAATATAATATATGTTGCTAGCTCGCTGTATATGTAGCAACAATATACCAACCTTATGTAGCATAATATATAATATATGCCAACCAATATAATAATATTTACATATGGCATATCTAATAATATATATAACCAACAGCAATAATAACAGTAATAATATAATAACATATATGCCAATAATATATATATGTAACTTAATATGTATAGCAACAACATGTATATGCTATTTATACATATCATATGTAATGTGTGTTGCTCTTAACGAACAACGCTCCCAATAACAGCTAGCTGTGCAACAACAACCGCCAACTATAACATATTTCATGCTATCTTTTCTATATATATAACAGCAACATATGTATAACAAATAACATAATATATATATATATAATATCTTGTAATATATTAATATATATGTATATATAAATAATATAATATAACAATAATATATAACAATAACAACCAGCAACGTAACCAACCAATAATAATAACATATATATATACATAATAACATATAACAATATATATATATATATAATAATAATATATATATATACTATCGCTATATAACAGCAACATAATAACACCAATATAGTAACATGTATGCTAGTAGCTATAGCTCAACAACTGCTGCTGCGCCTTTAGCAGCACCAGCATCTTCAGCAGCCGCTCACCAGCACCCTTCGCCTCTCTTTGCATATATATATATAACCTTAGTATAGTATTAATAACTATAATAGTAATAATAGCAATATTAACTAATATATATATATATATATGTAGTAATAATATATAACATCTTATATATATATATATGTATAGCAACAACCAACAATAATACCATATATGCTCTTGCTAACGTAACTATATGCTAGCAGCAATAACAATAGCAACAACAGCAGCAACCAGCAACACCAGCATAACCAACAATATATACATAACATATATGTATAACAATAATAACATAATAATAATATATAATATATATATATAATGTAACATATAATAAAGGTTACTTTTACGTGACACTTCTAGAAAAAAATTGAGGGTTGCCATTTTGCTACTTATTTGTTTGTTTTGCGCTAAATAATAGGCGTTGGCGATTTTTTTAATTTAAAATTTAAATCTTTTATTTTTAATATATATATATATATATAATATATATATATATATATACTGCTATATATATATATATATAACATATATACTATATATATATATATATATATATATATATATATATAACTATATATATATATATTATCACAAAGGTTAAAAATAAAATAAAAATAACGTAAATTAGGTTGAATTACACGGCCCTAAGTTAAAGTATTGAATAGGTTTGGTAAATTCGGATAAATTGACTATACGGCTTTGGTATTATTTTAATAATGTAATTTTCAAGATATATACTATATTAAATACCGAAAATGAGTAAAAATAAATAAATAAATAACTAACATTACACAGGGCAGATAACTCAATAAAGTACACTCACTAACATTTCTAAAGTACATACATCTGATTGATAACTAAACACGATTCGAATGTTCGCAAAATTTAAAAAAAAAAATAAAAAACTAAGTTTAAACATTAATGCACTTCACACCAGGAAGTATTTTCGTCATTAAATTACAAGAACACAAACAAAGGCATCATAAATAAATAAATATTCGGTGATTTAATATATTTGCAGTTAACACTTTATTTCAGTAAATAGGTTCATACCTATAAATTTATTAAAAAAAACTATTTTTGGTATTTATTAATTAAATATTAATTAAGTAAGTATTTAAAATTAATTAAAATATATAATAATTAAATAGTTAAAATTCTTCAACCGACATTTTATGTTTTCAAGCAGAATAACAAATTAAGAGCATCATCTGGCAACCCTCAATTTTTTTATCGAAGTGTCACGTAAACGTAAAAGTAACCTTTACCATATATATATATATATAGATAAATATTTATGTATATTAATATATATATATATATATAATATAATATATATATATATATATATATATATATACTTTATATATATATATGCTATATAACTCAACTGCTATATGCTATGACTCTCCTGTCTACAGCCTTATATGTATATATATAGCCATATATCGCCAGGATCTTCTATATTACTTTGACAGTAATGAATTTATAAGTTTCAAAAAATATTGAAAGATAATAATAAAATAGCTAGAAAAAGTAATCAAAGATCGCTGGCCCACTAGGATTGGGGAAATGTCGTTTTTATTTATATTTAAGAAGCAAATTATATAAAAAGTTCCTTATGAAAAAATTTGAACTTCACAATCTCTATTTTTTTAATTTTTATACTGATATATATATATATATAGCAACCAACAACAACTTAGCAACTCTAACTGCTCGCTTCTTTCTGCTATACCAACAATATATGCTAACGCTCCCATAGTAGCATATGCTGCTGCTGTATATATATGCCAGCTATGCTCATCATGCGCACTCTTACTCACTTTCTTTATCCTGCTCTTTATATATAGCATATATATATATATATACTGCGGGTAGCATGTATATATAGCAACAGCCCAGCAATAATAGCAACAGCCAGCTGTAGTATACATATGGCAACAGCAGCCAGCAGCGCTATATGCTATATATAGCCCATGCTATCGCCAACACGCTTGCTGCTGCTGCTATATACTTATATATAACTGCTGCTGCTGCTGCTCTGCTTAACCTTATGCCAAATATTAATAATAATGGTCGGTGTCTAAAGCTGACATCATGTAGTAGAGAACGGCAGCACCTACGGTAAAACAAATTATATATTTGGAATCAGCGGAAAATTTTCAGTTTTTTTTTTTTTTTTTTTTTTGCATTCTCGTCGAATATTTTAAAAAGGCCCTATTTTTCCATTTAGGGAGGAGCTCGAGCCGATAGGGAGACCGGAGATGGGGGGACGAAGTCCCCCGTCACATGCTACCAAAGAGATGTAACAGGGTAACTGCAAGGCTTTTTAAAAAGGAATACCATAGGGTAAACCACCAAAAGATGGCAGGAGGCAGGGTCTCTCGGCCTCCCGGTGGACGGCAGGGGGGACTTCGTCCAGCCACATCCCCCTCCAAAATAATTTAGTATTGGAATGGTTGGTAATGATTTTTATTTTAGGTAAAGAAAAATTAAAAATTTGATTTACTATAAAAACTTACTTTTTTCCAATTTTGAGCTTCAAGTGATTTTATTTTTAAATTCATTTATTTAATTTTTGGTTTATTTCGACTTAAATATTAATATTTGTGTCCACAATGAAGGTGTTGGCATATATATATATATATATATATATATATATATATATTAACTAACTGCTATATATATATATAACATATATATATATATATATATATACTTTCTACTTAATTATACTGCTATAATATATATATACTATATATGCTATACTATATAGATGGTCGGGTATAATGCTCACAGTATGTAACTAGGGACCGGCAGCTCCTACGAGTAAACAAATTATATATTTGGAATCAGCGGAAAAATTAAGGATGGGATTTAATTTAATTTTTTTTTTTTCTTATTCATCGAAAATATTTTTAGAGTATTTCCCCCATTTAGGAACTCGAGCCGACAGGGGACAGAGGGGGACGTTTCATACGGAGGGGGTGGTCGGAGGAACCCCCGCGACACCAAGACCAAGAGCAGGGGTTCGGGGCCATCCCCGGAGGAGGATTAGTCCCCTCCGTCTCGTCCACCGGGAGGCCGAGAGGCCCGACTCCTGCCCATCTTTACCCTATGGTATTCCTTTAGTTAAAAAGAATAATTTTACTTCCAAAAAACACTTTGGTATTACTTCAACTAAAGGAATACCATATTTCTTCATTCTAATTTTAAAGAATGAAAAAAGTAATGTTTTAAGAACATATAAAGAGAAGCAACAAAATTTTCCCTGAGTTTTACGATTCTTTTATAAAACAATTTGGATTTTAATTCACTTAAGTTTCTGCAATATCTGAAATTGGTTGAATTTGAGATGGATATTTTCGAAGCGTTAGATAACAAAGGTACTCTTCGCATGGCTATAGGGGCTTGGAACACCTTTGTGCCATTTAATTTCTTCCTATGAACCCCTGACATAGGAAACTATAAAAGGTTGTTGCTACAGGCCTAGCAAGCCGCAACCAAAAAAGAGGAAGTCGCTCGAGTTACCAATGTTATGCCTCGGGCACAGCGGAATCAAAGGTTGACGACCAATCGAGATAAAAGACTATTGAAAGAGAATACACGATAACGAATTGCCACTGTAAATTCAAGCACTTTTGCCGGAAAGGAGGAGGAGGTCGTGAAGTTGATGGAAAAGAAGAATGTTGGGGGGCTTTGTGAGGTGAAGTACCGAGGAAATGGGACTAAGGGACTAAATGAGGACTATGTAATGATGTAGAAGGAGGGAGAGAGGAAGAGAGAAGGTACGTAGTGGCGATCATCATAAGACAGGAACTCAATAGAAATGTAATGGAAGCTTTGCTAGTAAATGAATGAATTATAGCGATAACGCTGAAGACCGAAGGAGAAACATTGAACTTAATTAAAGCATATGCGCCCCACCAGAGAAGAACAGTGGAGAAGATGAAATTCGGAAACGTTCTCCAAAGGACGTATGACGCGGTGAGAGGAGAAAAGAAAATTATAATGGGAGATATGAACGCCATGTTGGAACCCGTAGAGAAGGAGAATAGAGGGTAGTAGGAATTCATGGAATAGAAGAGAAACGTTGATGGAGAGCACCTGATCGACTTTGCAATAAGAAACAACATGGCTGTTGTGAATACTTTCTTCAATCATGAAAGCAAGATATGGACATGTTATAGGTGTAGTGCCGAGGAACAAAGATACATGGAGAAATCAATTATTAACATGATGTTAACTAACGATAAGGGATGTTTGTGGATGGAAAAGCTTACCTACGATTTCACTACATAGAATGGTTTTGGGGAAACGGATTTGGAAAAAAAGAAGAAAAAGCCTAGGAAGATAACAAAAGAGTGAAACTCTTTGGAAAAACTGAGGGGAGAAAGGTGTGGTAGAGTTTTTTAATGAAAAACTCGCACAAGAATTCGAAGGGACAGAAAGAACAGAAACGGCGGAGGAGAGTTGGAAGACCTTTAAAACAAGAGTAGATCGGGTTGCAAGGAAATACTAGGAAAGAAGAAAGTTGCCGGGGGGAGGAAAAAGAAGACGGCATGGTAGAATAAGGATGTTAAGAACAGGTGAGAAACTCGAAAAGCAGGCCAGAAGAAATGGATCAGAAGACGAGAACGAGGGAACAGAAAAGAATAATGTAAGCACGAAGAACCATACATGAGATATATAAAGAAGAAGCAGGGCTTGTACTTGAGAATAAGGAAGAGAACTTAAGAGAGA
>JABUQX010107774.1:2500-5000 GCA_015478945.1 Trachelipus rathkii
AAAAAAAACATTATTGAACATTACATAGCATAAAATAACAACATAACATAACATAACATAACATAACATAACATAACATAACATAACATAACATAACATAACTTAACATAGCAAATTGAATATAGCATGACATGTAATTGAACATCAACATAGCATAATTGAACATAGCATAGAATAATTGAATATAACGTAACAGCATAATTGAACATAACGTAATTGAATATAACATAGCATAATTGAACATTACCTAAGATAATTGAGCATTACATAATTGAACATAACATAGCATAATTGAACAAAATATATTTGGACATAACATAACATAACATAACATAACACAACATAACATAACATAACATGACATGACATGACATGACATGACATAACATAACATAACATAACAATGCAACATAACATAAATTATGAAAGTTATTTAAAATTAAAAAATTCAACCGATTGAAACTTCAGACCTAATATTCCATGAATAATAATAATAATAATAATAATAATAATAATAATAATAATAATAATAATAATAATAATAATAATAATAATAATAATAATAATAATAATAATAATAATAATAATTGGTTCTGCCATGTTATTAAGTGTTTTTATTTTATCTTTTATTTCATTGAAGTATGTATTTCTTATTCTCTTGAAATATGTTTTTAATACTTTGAATTATGTTTTTTTTAATACTTTTGAAGCGTGTTCTTTTTTAAATTCTTGAAGTAATTTATTTTTATACTCAAGAAGTTTGTTCTTTTTATAATTTTTTTTTTTTTTTTTTTTTATTTTTTTGTACTATTGAAGTGTAATTTTTATACTTTTGAAATATGTTATTTTTAGACTAATGAAGTATATTTATATATATATATATATATATATATATATATATATATATATATATATATATATATATATATATCTATATTATATATTAAAATATATATATATATATATATATATATATATATATATATATATATATATATATATATATATATATATATATATATATATATAAATATATATAAATATATATATATATATATATATATATACTATATATATATATATATATATATATATATATATATATATATATATATATATATATATATATATATATCAATTGACGGCTTTTGGGGTGGAGCAGAGGTAGGCAGCGCTTCCTAACGCGCCGATGAGCCCAAAAATGGTAAAGGATCTTATATATAAAGATAATATATATATATATATATATATATATAACATATATATATATATAATATATTTATATATTTCTTTATAACATATATAATAATATATAACATATATGTATATATATAAATATATATATATAATAATAATAATATATATATATATATATATATATATATAACTTATATATATAACTAACTACTGTATATATATATATATAACCATATATATATATACTCTTTCTTTGCCTTCTTATATATATGTATATATGTATATAATTGATTTCGTTCGAGGCTAGCTTTAAGATGCCAGCATCAATTTCTACTCGATTACTTTTTTAATAGTAGCGATCGGTAGCAATTGTTACTTCTCTGAGGTCAAAAAAATAGTTCATTATTCTCTAAGGCTAGACAACTTTGGATGTGCCTGACGACTCAGTAGCAGTCATTTTTTTTTTAAATAATCCCCATTTAAATTGCATTAGCAAGAAATAATAATAATTTATTAATAACAATTATAAAAATTAAATAATTAATAATTTTATACAAACTTGATCATCTTTATACCGACTTATTTAATTCATAATTTCATATAAAATCATTGACTCAACCAGAGTCTGAGAAAACGTGCTTGAGTCAGACTCTTCCTCGGCTACTTTGTAGCTTGCCTCTGCAGACCAGTAGCTCCATTTTCATGTTATTAATGGGAATGATTTTGTGTGGAGTTGGAGTTAGTAATAATACGCTTTTCATATTATTTATTATATTAATTTATTACTGATTTTGTGTGTTTTTAATAAAATTGAGCTGTTAGTTTTATAAATACGGGGATGTACTTGATTTAAGTTTCATTAAAAATTACTAAATTCTTTTTCGAGTGTTGTAGGCCTATTGAAATTCAAATGTTAGAATATGTGCAATACAGTGAGTGATTCATATATGAAACCATTCATTCTCTTGCATTGTCGCTAATATATATATATATATATATATATATATATATATATATATATATATATATATATATATATATATATATATATATATATATATATATGTATATATATATATATATATATGTATATATATATATATATAATAACAACTCAACTATATATATATATATAAATATATATATATATATATTTAAATATATTTATATATATATATATATATATATATATATATATATTCTTTTTCTTTTTTACATATATATATATATATATATATATATATATATATATATATATATATATATATATATATATATATATATATATATATATATATATATA
>JABUQX010107775.1:0-10000 GCA_015478945.1 Trachelipus rathkii
ATTTTATTATTATTTTTATATTTATTTATATAATATAAATATATCTATATATATATATAATATAATATTATACATATATTATATATATATAAATAATATAATATATAATAAAATACTAAAAATTATATTATTATAATATATTAATATATATATATATTATTTTTTATTATATATATATCTATTATATATATATAATTATTATTTATATATAGTATAAAGGGAGAATTATATATATATAATTATATAATATTAATAAATAATAGTTAATGGAATAATAAAAAGTATAAAATTTAATGTATAATAATTAAAGTATAATGTTATCATTATATTTAGGTTTTATTTTTTATTTATAGATTTCTTATATATTGATAATTTATATATAATTATATCTATATATCTTATAATATTATATTATTATATATATTTGTTATATTATATATATTATGTATTATAATTATATCAAAACGAGGGGCGTGAGGGGAGGGGGGGGAGGGGGGGGGGGGGGGGTGAGGGGGGGGGGGGGGGGGGGGATAGGTGAGGGTTGGAGGGGCTCACTATATCAATCCCATATCTATCATACCTACCCCATATTATAATTATATTATACTATATAGTATACCCAAAATAAAAAAGCACAGTCTGTTTTCTCAATCCGGTGTGGTTTCTGGTCTGACGCCTCCCGGATATGTGGGGGCGCGCAGCACGACTTACGCGTTCGCGGCCTCGCGGTGCGTTTCGGCGGTCGGGTCGCAAAAAATTAAACTATTTTAAAAATTGTACGAATTATTATCAATACTTATTACACTCTCCACACTTGGTTTAAAAAATTAGTGTTACATCAGTTGTTATTTATTTATTAATAAGTTTAATATTTAATAAGATAAAAATAATATACGGTGGAATGGGCAGGTGGCCAGGAGGCAGCGGGATTTATATAAGAGAAAATTAATAATATATAATAAAAAAATAAATATATATTATTATCAATACTGTCATTATTAATTTTATATAGTATATATATATATTATATATATTTAGTTATTTATATAATAATATATAAATATTTATTTTATCCCTCACTCACCCTACCCACCTCATACCCCCTACCCCCTCACTATAATATGTAGTACTACCATTATAAACTTGTAAAAATTTTTAATTATATGTATTCTGTTAGCGTTTTTGCTAAAGTTGTCGCGTCGCAAATTTAGCATTATTGTTCGATATGTGAATATAGTATATTTATTAATTTTACCAAGATATCATAGTTAAAGAAAGAGTAACTTTTCCGAGCAATTTTATTAAGAATCAGAAGAAAGAATATATCTTCACTCCAATGATGCTCTCTTTCAGAAATTCTCTCTCCGGCAAGAGCGATTAAATCTTTCAAGGAAATAGGCCTGCGACTCGAATTTTCGATAACAATATTTTCGCCGCTAAATCTGAAGAGTCTGAGGCAAGTTCGTAAATAACGCACTGGATAATAGCTTGGTCGAAGTTGCATATTTCGCCTACAAAGATGTTATCATCTAACAGAAGTGTTGACTCTTTTTGTTTTTACATACTTTACTTGTGTTAAAAACTTGATTTTTCATTGATACATCGTCTTCTACTTTTTGCATTTATTTTAAATTCCGCAAGTAACCTTGAGTTACTTTATTTAAAAAAGTAATATTAAAGAGACTTTTGTTTCCTATTTCATAAAAAGATAATGGATTGCAAACTTGTTTGCGGTTACTTAAATAAGCAATAATTACTCAGGACTTTGGGTTGTCCTATTTCATAAAAAGTTAAGTGTGAAACTAGAGTTTCATTTTACTAAAGAGATAATTGCAGTGGCCTATCATTGCTTACGTAGTTGGAACTACAAAACAGTTTAAACTCACATTATAACTTATAATAGGGGACTATAAGAAGAGACCACCCTACATCACTCCAAGTCTTCCTATATATTTGGTGATCCCAGGAGTTGTTCAATAGAAGAAACAGAAGATACATCCAGTCATCTTCAATCACCTCCAACTCTCACAGTAACTGAATATCAATGGTCGGACAACGAGGAATCGGGCACTGCTGCTTTGGTTCAGGTAAGGATTAAAGTTCCTTTGTAATTTTTTGGAGGCTGCCGTTTCTTTCCTTGGTGTGGTCGAACCAGTGGTTGGAGGCGCGGCGATTTTTCCTTTTGCACATTACTTTTCGGACATTACTCGTTTTTTTATCACATCTCTTCCTACCTCCTGCACGAACGTTCGTTTCCTCCGCATCTTCTTCCGTTCTGAACTCGAGAGTAAATGTGATTCTTGCCTTAAGGAAAGTCTATCCATTTTCCCATTTCGAACAGAGCAAAATCAGAAATGTTTTCTTAGTGAGCTCTGTCATATACTAACCTTTTTATCTTTGTATGCTCATTTCTTCGGCCGAATAATACTCGCAGACAATTGATATAAAAATTAATAAGCCAACATACCTACCTCAAATCGCTCGGTGAAGATATCGTTCGCCTTCGTTTTGTTGATGCTCTTCCTTTCTCTATTCGTCTTTATTGCCGCCCAAACTTCTCTCTCATTGGAAAAATTAGGCGCATTAGCCATAGATCTTTTTCCATTTGTCAATCCTTCGTCTCAAACTGCAGCGAGCTGTGCTCCTGTAGTTGCAAATCCTGTTAACAATTTTCATAAGCCTACTACTTCAATATCTTCTATTCCTTTTGGCTTTAAACCGTTTTATAACGATCAGAAACCTAAAGTTGTCGATCACACTTATATTTTGGTACACAAGCTAGAAATTGCAAGCCTTGGTGTCAATGGCCAAACAAACAAGGCTTACAAATATATTCCCCTTCTTCTAGACCTTCTTTCACCTGCATCTTCTCGTGCCTCATGCACTGTTCCTACTTCAAAAACGAATAGAGCGAGATCCAATAAGCGCCATCTTGAGCTCGCATTTCAAAAACTGCTGTTAAGTATTTTTTGAAAACCTAGAACTTTTTGTCGACACTGGCCGCACGTATAAACAGCCCTTCCTATACGATGGCAACGTAAATTTTCTCTTTCATCCTACCAGTGCACGTTTCTAGTACTGCAGCAAAATAATACTCCTATAATAAGTGTCATGGTGAACTTACCAGCATTTTTTTACGTTACATCCTTCGCCCGTGAAACCATTTCAAATGGACATTTCTAGTTGGCAGACATAGCAACCCCCCTCCTCGGCATGATTTCTTCCAATCATTTTAAATTATTTTGGATTGTGGTCAAAAAACTTATTTTGGGATTCCACTACGAACCTACAGGCCCTATTCGAATTCTAAATGGTTTCCTGTGCCATCTCCCCATTTTAATACCGTTTCATTCCTCATCCAGTAGTAACTCAACTTTTGGAGGATTTCTCATCTCTAACGTCACCTATTAATCCTCAAAATTCTGAAGTAATTAAAAATGTTGAGAAACTTGTATGACAAGTGACGCTCCCCCTGTTTATGCTTAATTTCGTCGTCTAACAGAGGAATACTTAGGCAAGTTGCAAAAACTGAGTTGTAATGACTCTCTTAAAAGCTGGTAATTATTGCCTTCTAAATCCCCTTAGGTCATCACCTCTCACCTGTTCCTAAGAAGCTCCAGGTGAATGGCGTCTACATGTGGTGATTTTAGAACTTTAAATTCTGTACAAACCAGATCGTTATCCCTCTAGTCCGATGGTGAGATTAAAAACAGTTATGTCATCATAAAACTTCAACACGTAACAGACAAATAGTATACAGTAAAGTACAGAATCAATATAAACTCAGTAGGAACAATAAATCATCAGAATCCCTAATTCATAAACCCAGAAGAATATAGAAGACTGGCAACATTACGACCATTACCACAACTTTTTGACGTCTTTTTGAAGTTGTTTTCTATTGCCTTTTTGGTCTTCGTCATTGCTTGGAGTCTAATACTTCCTAACGTCTATATGGATTTTAATATTTTCGAGATATTCCTTTGTTTTTGTATATTCTGGATGACTTATTTAATTTTTCTCAGAGAAATCCAAGACACACAAAGAACACCTCGCGAATCAAATGTGTGTCAGAAGTTGACAGTGATAACAGACACATTCGTATATATCTGTTTCCATGAAGTGTTATTTTATGCAATCAGATCTCTAGTACTTTTTAGTTATCATTATTTCTTCCCATGGCCCTTAGTACATTTCTGATTCTAAGAAGTCTGAAATTTCCGCTTATCCTATGCTAACTGACTATTCTAGTCTTCGTCGTTTCCTTGGTATGGTGTGGATATATATACAACCCGTCTTTGCATTCCCTCATCTCTTCGCTCACATTCCTAGTCTTTCCCACTTCTCCGAAATTAGGTACAAAATTGTATCGCTAACCCCAGAATCTATATATTCTAGTTCTCTTTCTTGGTCTCCGAAAGCCTCTTAAAGCATTTCAGGAAATTAAAACTGCCATAGCTTACGCAGCACCTCTCCAATTCTCTCATCCAGATGTCATTCATCTCCAACTGGTCACTGACGCTTCCCAAGTCGCATCGGAGCTGCACTGCATCAGAGGATTGATGGCGAACCAATACCAATTGATTTTTACAGCAAGAAACATTGACTAACCCAACACAGAAAATATTACAGCTTTTCGACCGGAACTCTTAGCAGCATATTTTTGCTGTTCCTCAATTTTACAACACGTTTTTAGAAGGTAAGAGATGTCCGGTCTTGTGTACAGATCATATACCCTTGTCTCTGCTTTTAATAGGGCAGAAAATCCAGCAAAGAGCGATCGCCAGCAAGACATCTTCTATCATTTTGGAAATTACGTCTTTCAGCGCTTATATATTAAAGGGATGCAGATAACGTGGTAGCTGATGGCTTTATCAAGCTCCATATCTATGGTGTGTCCAGTCGATCCAGCTTGATCTTCCCTGCCTCACTCGCCCCTTCACACAGCCACTGATCGAAAACATTCACACCAACTTCACAAGCCAAGACTTGCAAATTCGGGGCTGTGCCACATTAACTATGACAATCATTCAAATATGGTAGACGAAAAACTACACTAAAACCTCATTGTTTCTCGTTCCCATTTCTTCCTAAGCAATAATCGTTGAACAAGTTTTTTCAATTGATCGTTCACGGCATGTTCTCATCTCGGTGTCAAGCTTCTCTCATTAGTGAAGGACGCGCTTACTTCTCCTGGCCCAATTTGTATAAGATATCGTATATGGACTCATGCTTGTCAGTCAATGTCAAGTTCCAAGATTCAACGCGTCATTCAATGCAATTCTGTCAATCTCATTAGACATGTTCCTTCCGCTACGTTTTGAAACCGATAACAATTCTACGTCTACTCGAACTTCGCGACTATCTTCAAGCTCCTCATTCAAGAATCTTCAGCAACGTTTCGATATTTTCTCACTTGTATTGATAGAAACACAAAGATGGATGGAAGCCATTTCCTCCTCAAAACAACCACTGCAAAATCTGGTTCTCTTACGCTTTTCTTTACAGTGAGATCTCTAGATCGGCCGTGCCTTTATATGTCATCACGGATCGCGACATCAAGTTTTGAAAGTAGACACTTTTCTCTCTCCCCAACTAACCCTTCCTCTATTGGTCCTTCCATCCCCGACTCCTAGACCACCGTCACCCTCACCATCGCACAAAAGCTAAAAAGGAAAAATCGAAAAGAGTAATTACACGCGGAGGTGGTTGGTGAGGAGAGAGCGGAGGGCAATGAATGGCGTAGAGAGAGACGTTGATTGTGTTATCATCTCATTGCCCATACATAATTTCCTTTTAGTCCTTCGATGTATATTATCCTAATGATTAAGAGTATACTCATTTTCAAGCATGTAAATAGAAAAAACAACCTATGTATTACCGCTGATCTCATTATCTCTTCAAATCCTTCTCCTCAAAACCAACGAAATTTCGAAAGTCTATTTTGATAAAATCATTTATATAACGCTAGAAAGAAAAAGAAACTCGATTTCAGACAATCTCCACCTTTGCACACGTCACGCGATGTTTCTTTCATACCCTGAGCATTTAAAAACATGTTAAATTCACATGTATACAGCTAGCGTCGAGATACGACCATCAAGAAGACGATAGAGCATACCTTTATCATGTGCCGGGAGCCTTTGGCCTTGGTGGTGCTGTCAGCGGGGTGTTCGAGTCGATGGGTTGTTGCGAAGGTGGTGGAGCAGGGGACGCGGCAATCGGGTAATGAAATTGATATTGTGTTCTCCATTTGATCGATTTGATAAACCAAGGTGCATGATATGGCACTCTGTATAAAATATCAACAGAATGTTGTACCACGAGATAGACCCCATCTCACCCGATGTAGTGTCCAGACAGATCCTTCTTCTTCATTACCATTATCGATGGTCCCGCACAATCAGTGCCAACAGAAGAAGTAAGGTTCTATTCTAAGAATTGCAAAATTTAACGTTCACTTCCAGAGCTTATTAATTGGGTAATATTTTGTAATATAGTAGTATCATCTGAATTAGCATATGATCCATTACATCTCCATATGTAAGTGCTGATATTACTCATTCTATTATTTATCTATTCATATGTGTTTTTGGAACTTGAAAAGCATTTACAGTGATGCTTCAACATTGCTATTTTTTCTCTCTGTATCTATACCATTGTATCTCCAAATTTATGTATATTTCATTATATTTGCATTATTCAGATACTTTGTTTAAAATGTTATATCACCGTTCGAGATAATAAATACTTACCATGTAAATAACATATTTTGCCTTACAAATGGTTTATATATTCAACTTAATATGATGACATAATTTTAGCTATGTTAATTGCATTTGAAAGTACTTTAACATTATGTATTTTAGTTCTATATATTTTATGCGCCCTTGGGAAAGGTTTTAGAGAAAAATATTTGATACTGCAATTGAGATAAAAATCCCAACTAAAATATTTTATTACCTATGAAGATTCAATACTTAATAAAATCAAATGTAAATAAATATATAATAAAAACATAAAACACTGGTTCACTCCCGTTTTTAGCGCTGGTATCCTCTATTGTCCTGTAAGATTTGTACTTTCATAAAAATTTTTAATATCTATGTTATCAACATTATGCTTAAATTTGCGCGAGCAAAATTTTAGCATAAGTCGAAGTGAAATATTATATAAAATAAACCCGTTCTGTTGAGGTACTCGAGCAATTTTTAAGAATCAGAAGAAAGAAATCTCACTCAAGATACTCTCTTCAGTAATCCTCCCGGCAAGAGCGGATAAAACTCAAGGTAAAAGGCTGCGACTTCGAAATTTCGATAACAATTTTTCGCTCGCTAACGAAGAGTCTGAGGCAAAGTTCGAAAATAAACGCACTGGCATATAGGCTGCGACTTTGGCAATTCTGCGGCTAAAAGGAGTACGTGCAAGGAGAGGGACCGGGGTTGTTAACACTTACTTGTAGTTAACAACTATATATTTTTTCATTGAATATATCGTCTCTTATCTTTTGACTCCTCTATTCTTCAATTCCCCACAGCCTCAACCCCTCTCGACTCCCTACTTCCATTTAAAAAAGAAAATAAATTAAAAACGAGAGACTTGAATATGATGATATCCTAATCAGAAGAAGACCATACAGCGGCTACTCTGCAATTCTTTTTGTTTGCGTTTACTATATAAGATAATTCCTCTAGATTTGGTTGTTCCCTATTTCATAATATTATAAATAAGTGCGAAACGCAGAGTTTTCATTTTACTAAAGAGATAATTGGCAGTGGCTATCATTGCTATTACGTAGTTGTGAACTACACCAACATTTAAACTCATCAATATACTTATATATTGGGGATCTAAGAAGAGAACCCCTACATCACTTCCACTAGGTCTCTTCCCTAGCTATTTGTATTTATGTCGTGTGCGCATATATGTTCGAGTGTGTATCTTTTAGTTTATATTATACATAATAAATAATAAGTTAATAATCATTAAGTATAATAATATACACTATCCAGATAATAAAAGTAAAATAAAACTATAATAAATATATATAATTATTATATATAAATAATAAAATTATTTTCTAATATAATAAAATATTTATAATTCTTTAAGTATTAGAATCGACGCTATCCAGAAAATATGTAAAATATAATAATAAATAATATATTAATAAATATATATATAATAGATATAAAATATAATATATATAGATATGAGCTTTGCAGAGGAAGTTGTTACTGATATCGAGAGCAAGAGTGCTATGTTGTCAACAGGTAAGATTGTTGAGTCTTCGAAAAATATTTGAAAGTTGGGAGATGTATTTGAAAGGAAAGCATATATAGATCGAGGCTATTCAACAATGAAATCCTATTCAGGTCAATCTAAATAGAATAAGGAAGATAAAGTCGGGTGGCAATTTTAGACGCAAACGAGGGACCATATCTGAAATGAGTGGAAGAATGATAAACTAAGTAATCGTCATAAAAAGGAAATGTTAGATGAGAATTTTTTGAGAAGGTAGTCAGTTAAATGTATAGCAATATGGTGAAAGATAAAAAAAGAATCCTGAGAAACACCACATTTGACTTTGTTTATGTTGATAATTAAAGAATAAAAAGATTTAGTAAAAACATAAAATGTTTTTAATAAAAGTTCATGTTTTGTTCATGCAAAGAACTTATTTTTATGTTGTATTAATAATAATGATTGTGTATGTGATGTTAATAATATTTTTATTACAGATTTTTTTTTAATGTAAAGTAATGTTAGAGATTACTATGTTTGCAGCTGACGATAAGTTAAAAACTTTGCTATGTAGCATGTATTCGTAGTTCTGTGTGATATTACTATTTCAATGTTAAATTAACATTGATATGTTATAGATGTGATAGAAAATTAGGAATAGGTTAAGTTTGTGGGTAATGTTAGTTACTTTATCGTTGATAAGCAAATAACTTTGTTAATGTTAGCAGTTTATTCTTACGTAAGGTATGTTAGGTATGTTATGATACGTTATGTTCTTAGTTCAAGTAATGTTAGGTTAGCTTTAATGATGTTAAAACTTTGTTATGTTAACATTTATTCGTTGATCAGAATGATAGATAGGTTAGGTTATAATAATTTTTTTAGACTGTTTAATATTACTATAATGTTAAATTATTATTGATGTGATATAGATATGATAGATATGCTTGGTGATGTTTATTTACCGTTGACATGCAGGGAACTTTGCTAATGTTAACAATTTATTCGTACGTAATGTGTGTTAGGTATGTTATGTTCCTGGTTCAGGTGATGTTATGATAGCTTTATTGATGTTAAAACTTTGTTATGTTAGCAATTATTCGCTGATCGGTATGATGGTTAGGTTAGGTTACGATAATTTTTTTTTTAATTTTTGTTACATATTACTAAGTTAATGTAAAATTAACATTGATATGTTATAGATGTGATAGAAAAGTGGGGTTAGATTAAGTTTTGTAGGTAGTATTAGCTACTTTACCGTTGATAAGTAGGGAACTTTGCTAATGCTAGCAGTTTATTCATACGTAAGGCATGTTAGGTATGTTATGTTCTTAGTTTAGGTAATGTTATGTTAGCTTTACTGATGTGAAAACTTTCTTTGCTAGAATTTATTCGCTTATAATCTAGTTCTAGACACGTATACCATCTTCGAAACCACATAACTCAAACTTTCGCTTGTCTTTAATATTTTTGGTGTTTCTTATTCTCGCGATCTGCTTTGAAAGGATCAGACTTATTTCTCTTAAGATGTTATTAAGATGTATTAAGATGTAAGTTTTTCTCATGAACCTTCAGAATTTCTTCGAAAAGGTGTCTTTCTCACTTGAATAAAGTATTCGTCGCATATCTGGAAAAGTCCAGCTTTTTAGCTACAGCTACATCTAGAGCTCTTCCTGAAAGGATGCACAGCCTTTAGATTTGAGCATATTTCTAAAACTTTTCCCCATCCTACTGGGACATCACCTTCAAAGTTAGT
>JABUQX010107776.1:0-2500 GCA_015478945.1 Trachelipus rathkii
CAGGAGATCAAGCACATTTACTACTCGTTGTTCCTCTTTCTGCTCTCTCTCCTCTCATTATATATATATATATATATATATATATATATATATTAATATATTTTTTTTTTTATTTATAATATATATATATATATATATATATATATATATATATATATATATATATATATATATATATATATATATATATATATATATATAAATTTTTAAAATAAAAATTAAAATAAATAAAATAGTCTCTCTCTATTTATACTTAAAGAGAATGACAACATATCAAAATGTAACAACAGATGCCAAAGGCAACCATATACACAATTTTATAGAGTAAATTCTCACGTACGCAATCTCTGCTATTCGATTTGGGCACGAATAGTCGCCTTTTTCAATGGATTGAAAATTAGCATTATGTAATAGCCGATGATTCTTAGCAAACTTTTGTTTCAATTTTAGGCATAAATCTTTTATAATTTATTATATAATGATTTTGCTTCATCATTGGAGGCAATTTTTGGCAAAAAGCATAAGGTAGTTAGTAGAAAAAACAGGGAACTCTGTGAATGAAAAGAGTGTCTTAAAGATAGTTAGAGGGTATTCCATCAAGGAAAGTATATCAAGCAAGAAAGAATAAAGTGTAGAAAAAAGCAAAGGAACTCTAAGAAGAGTATCTTCAAGACAGAAGGAGATTACATCAAGGATCCTTTTGATTTTGATTTTGATTTTGATTTTGATTTTGATTTTGATTTTGTCCATCGAACTCTGAGAAGAAGAGGAGTGTCTTCAACAGTAGGAAGAGAAATCATCAAAGTAATTATAAATTTGTAAACTATAACATAAGTTTTAATTTAAGTTTTTAGATATAGTGTGAATTCGTTATAGAATATAGATTTAGGGTATTTTTCTAGGGTGTGGTTGTTTGAGCGGGGTTTGGAGCTTGAGGTATTGGGAAGTGCCTCAGGTTGTGGGATCCCGGTAAGCGTGCAGCCAAATCAAGTGTGGGAATAGTAGAAAGTAGAGTGGTGAATAAGAGGGTCAGGATAAAAGAGAGTAAGGGGGTGTAAAGAGATAGGATGGGTAAAAGAGATTAGATTAGAGTGGGTTGTATGAATGTGAGAGGGATAAATGAGGATCTGAAAAGGGAAGAAGTGGGGTTGATGTTCGAAGAAAAAAGGTTGGATGTGCTAGGGTTGACAGAAACAAAGCTGAAAGGAAAGAAGGAGTTGGACTTTGGAAAATTTAAGGGTATGATTTCGGGGGTGAACGAGAGAGTGAGGGCGAGGGAAGGGGTAGGAATAGTTATGAGGGAAGAGGTGTGGGATAAGGTAAAAATGTGCAAATAGGTGAGTTCGAGAATAATGTGGGTTAAAGTGAAATTTGGGGGGGAAATGTGGGTTTTTATATGCGCGTATGCACCAGTAAATGGAGCGAGGGAGGAGGAGAGAGAAAGATTTTGGGGTGAGTTGAATGAATGTTGGGAAAGTTTCGGGGTAAATGATAAAATTTGTTTATTAGGAGATTTGAATGCAGGAGTGGGAAGAGAGGAGATGGGGAGAATTATAGGTCCATTTGGGGTAGGGGAAAGGAATGATAATGGAGAAAGTCTGTTAGAGTTGTGTGTTGATAGAAGAATGATAGTTGGAAATACGTGGTTCAAGAAAAGTGAAAATCATAAGTATACATGGAAGAGTGAGATAACGGGGGGGAGGGCGATATTGGATTATGTGTGTATAAATAGAAAGGATAGAGGCAGATTACTAGATGTAAATGTATTCAGAGGGGCAGGTAGTGGGTTATCTGATCACTATTTGGTGGTTGCTAGGTTAAGGGTAGGGGGAGAGGTAACGGTTAGAGAAAGAGAAAAAAAGAGGAGAATAGAAGTCATAAAGGTGGAAAAATTAGATGAGACAATGTGTATGAGGGAGTTTAGGAGGGGTATGGAGGATAGGTGGAGGGACGTGAGAGGGACGGAAATTAGGGAAGTGGAGGAGGAGTGGAAGAGATTTAAAGAGACAATTTGTGAAGAGGCCAGAAGGATATGTGGAGTAAAAAAGGTGGGAGCAAGTAGAAGGAAAGGAAGTGAATGGTGGAATGAGGAGGTGAAAGAGTTGGTGAAAAAGAAAAAAGAGGTCTATGTGAAATGGTTGGGGAATAGGAGAAGGGAAAGCTGGGAGGAATATAGAAGGGTTAGAGTGGAAGCAAAGAGGGCGGTGGAGAGGGCGAAGAGAAATGCAAATAATGAATGGTGTAGAAAAGTGACAGAAAATTTTGAAACAGGGAGTAAGATATTCTGGAAAGAAGTAAATAAAAAAAGGAAGAAGATGGAGGGGTTAGGAGAGAGGGTTAAGGGAGGGGAAGGGGAATGGATAGGAGGGGAGGATAGGGTGAGGAAAAGATGGGGGGAATATTTTAGAGGATTATTGAATGAAATGGGTGTGAGAGATGAGGAGGATTTCCAAGAGGTGAGGATGGGGGGGGAAGTGGGGCAGGAAGGGGATATGGAAAT